>JAXIVD010005212.1:17500-22500 GCA_036785275.1 Cancer borealis | reverse complement strand
GGTTAATTGAATTTTTAATACAACATAATATACTATCTGATGACCAATACGGTTTTAGGAAGAATCGATCTCCCAAGCTTGCAATTTTAAAATTAATTGGTTTAATTCTTGAAAATCTTGGTAAGGAAAAATTTATCATAAGCGTATTTTTAGATTTGAAGAAAGCATTCGACACTTTAGATCATGATATAATGTTAAAATAGCTTCACTACTATGGTATAAGAGGTGTTTACCATGACTGATTCAAGAGTTATCTCTGTAATAGAAGACAAGTTACAACAATCAATAGTATTGAGTCCAATTATGCAAATGTTATAACTGGAGTGCCTCAAGGCTCTACAATCGGCCCATTATTATTTTTACTTTATATCAATGATATTACTACTTCATCACATACTTTAAAATTTACACTGTTTGCTGATGACACTAATATTACCTTATCCAACCTTGATAAAGAAATTTTAATTAGAACAATAAATCTAGAGCTAATTAATGTATCTTCTTGGCTATTTTGTAATAAACTCTCTCTTAATGTAGACAAAACACAATATATGATATTTGCAGGTAAAAAAAAGTTTGATGATTGTGATATAAAAATATGTAATAAGAAAATACAGATGAGTCGCTCCATAAAATATCTAGGTGTACATATTGACGATCGATTAACGTGGTCAGTTCATATATTTCACATAAATAATAAACTTGCTAAAACATTAGGCATTCTACACAAAATTAAACATTTGTTAAACTCTGATACTCTTTTAACACTGTATTATACACTATTCCATCCATACCTCAACTACTGCAATGTTGTCTGGGGCATGGCTAATAAAACAACACAAAAGTCATTAGTATTGCTACAGAAAAGACTTGTGCGTATTATTAGTCAAACAAACAGATATGAACACACCTCACCTGTATTTAAAAACTTTAATATATTAAAAATACTTGACATATATAAACTAGAATGTCTCAAATACATACACGGCCAGTTACACATAAACGATATCCAACAGCTAACTACAGGTCACCAAACACACACGATAAACACCAGAAACAGACACAATCTCAGACCTCCTTTTCCCAGCTTGGAAGCTCAGAAGAGATTCGTTTCATATTATGGTTGTATAGCATATAATGAACTACCAACACACCTTAAAAACATAAATAATAAAGATTCATTTAAAATTCACACTAAAAGACACCTCGTTAGTATGTATTAGGATCGACTGTATCATATTTACCGTTTCAATTATACTTTTATGCTTCATAACGCAATTGTTTGACCACACCATGTTAAACTTATTAATTTATTGTTTATTATTGTTTATTAATGTTTATTATTGTTTATTATTATTGGGTAAGATGCACTTAGGACGTCTGATTAATGTCATAGAGATGTTTAATTGTAAATAATTGTTGTAAATTATTTTATATGTAGGCAATTAAATGTAATAGTTTGATTAATCTAAGGCTTTATTACTATAGTATATAATAGTTAAGGGACCTGCCAAAAATGTTTCATTTAGCGGGTCCTGCCCAGCAATATCAAGGCACACATTTATTGTACTCATATTAATGTTACTTGGGCAATAAACCTATTTGAATTTGAATTTGAATTTTTGAGGAAGAGGAAGAGCTACTGACAGACTGACTGGAGTAATATATAATTTTTTTGTTAGGAACCTCAGACAGTCAAGTTGTGATCGATGAGGTAAAGGATTTTTTGGTGTCATTGCGTGAGGCGACAGAACGGTATGATTAGGTTATTAATATTTCTTCATAGTCAAGGAAAGTTGACACACACACACACACACACACACACACACACACACACACACACACACACACACACACACACACACACACACACACACACACACACACACACACACACACACATACACACACACACACACACACACACACACACACACACACACACACATATACATACACACACAAAAAGAAGCATACATATACACGCGCGTATCTGTACCTACATGCATATTAACTATCTATATAAATGAATGAAAAATGATATAATTGCCTTCATAACAGTCGAGTAATAATTTTCACACATTGCAATAAGGACAGTATAACATTACCCTGGACATGACATTACAAGGACGTCCTGCACGGCCCAGTCACTACTACTATAAATATATGATTATAATAATACACCGGCACAGGAAGGTTTTGTTCGCCTCCTCATCTTCAGCGCATTAAACAGACAGAAAGGCAGACAGACAGACAGATAGACAGACAGACAGACAGACAGACAGACAGACAGACAGACAGACAGACAGACAGACAGACAGATAGATAGATAGATAGATAGATAGATAGATAGAAAATGTATTAATCACGCCAAAACAAAAGATAGCTACACTATATTTTCTATGGTCAAAAAAAAGAAAAATACTAAGATTTTTCAATAGTAAAATAAAAAGAAAAATATTAATATGAATTCACCAAAACACAAATTATGTTTACACCCATTAGAGGTGATATGACATTAGTATTGTGTATAGACGTGACTATTGAGAAGCAAGGTGTGGGTGATGAACGAGTGATTCTTTGGTGAAGGTGTCGGTATAAAAGTAGACAATGTGGTGTAGGTATCAGGGTGTGAGGGTGTCAGGGTGTGTGGGTATCAGGGTGTGAGGATATCAGGGTGTGATGGTGTGAGGATATCAGGGTGTAAGGGTATCAGGGTGTGAGGGTATCAGGGTGTGAGGGTATCAGGGTGTGAGGGTATCAGGGTGTGAGGGTATCAGGTTGTGAGGGTATCAGGGTGTGAGGGTATCAGGGTATCAGGGTGTGAGGGTATCAGGGTATCAGGGTGTGAGGGTGTCGACAGCCTCAGATTCACAAAGATTAATTATCATCTAAATTACTGCTTTAAATACAAGTTTCTGAGCCTAACAGTATACAAAGGTAACCTCCACGTGACAGTCCAGTATAGTTCCTCACCTTATAAACATCACTGCGTCTCTTTGTGTCTTGCCTTCAACTCCATATATCAAGTGTTACTAGTGATACTCTAGGACTCAACTATTCCACTCTGAACACCACGCTCTCACCACCTCGCAGCGTGTCAGCTTCCTATATAGTGGACTCAGCTCATCGAGGCGTCAAGGGAACTGGGAAACGTGACTGGTAGTGTAGTAGTATAGATAGTATAGTGTAGTATAGTGCAGTATAGTGGCGGTAGGTGCGAGGCCAGGCGATTATAATGCAATGCAGGGAAGTCATACAAGTGAATATTGTCCCTTATTTTGGCGGGAATTCAGACAAGCAAGCACAGTCCAGCCTCTGAGTGTAGAATGATGATTATTAGTTTTCAACGAATTATGAAAGAAAAAAACGAAGCCTCTTAAAGTGCTTTGGTGAAGGAAAGTATTATGAGCGTCTCTCTGGTTGTTTTTTCTCTCTCTCTCTCTCTCTCTCTCTCTCTCTCTCTCTCTCTCTCTCTCTCCTCTCTCTCTCTCTCTCTCTCTCTCTCTCTCTCTCTCTCTCTCTCTCTCTCTCTCTCTCTCTCTCTCTCTCTCTCTCTCTCTCTCTCTCTCTCTTGTTAGTTTAGGACAAGATAACCCGTAATGAGAGAGAGAAAAAAATTCTTAGTTAAATGTTTTATTAATACACTCACACCAGCGACAGGTAACAAATAATAAGCATGAGCGGCGAGAATCTGTCAGGTGGTGGCGAGGAAAACTTATTCAGGGAAGAAAAATAAAATAAAAGTTAAGTGTGTTTACTTAAACGTATACTTAAGTCTTTTTCTTCTATTTTTTTCCTCTTTAAACTTAATACTCCATCGACTTAATAAAAGCAGGTCGAGCATTCGTTAAGATTCCATAAGAACAGCAAGGAGCGTGTTGGGGATGCATGGTAGCGTGACAACCAATGTTGTTGTTGTTTTGTATTGTCCTTCATAGGGAAGGACAGCTAGCTAGCTAAGAGTCCGTGAGTGAAGTGTAGGTATGTAGAGGGCAGGTGTTAGATGTTTGAGGAGGTGGAGCAGGTCTTCATCTTGTCTAGGTACTTGTCAATGACGGTCTGTATAGCTTGGCTCACGATGGCAGGGAAGCCAAGAGCACCGGTGAGTGTCACCAATGGCTTGGAAGGCCTCTGCTGGCAGCTGGTAGTAGTGTGTTTCTTCACTGTACGCTGAAGGGGAAGTCTGCGGAGGCAATGCAGGTGTCTGGGTGGAGGAAGTGCAGAGGACTTGGTTGATTGGTTGTCTGTCGTCTTCCCATCCAGGGGACACACAGGCTATCTAGAGCCCGTCAATGGTGTGCGTTGCAGAGGACTTGTTGAGGTGAAGAGGTAATGAGTGTGGAAAGCGGGACGATCGTCTGAGTGGAACGAGTTGAGCGTGGTGGTGGTCGGGTGGGAAGGCTTGTGATTGGTGGGAGGCACAGGGCCGCGGGGGTGGTGAGGGGCAGGTGGTGGAGCTGTGGGTAGTTGGTGACCCCACACAAAAGTACCGGGAGGTGCTGGGATTGTGGTGGTTTTCTGCTGGTTTGCAACTCAAACAGCTTGCCGTTCACGACCCCGTTCCACGAGGCGAAGACGGGCAGGGCAGGACTTGTTCCAGGCGTGGCGGGGTCTGGTGGTTATAGTTAGGACAACGGTGGACAATGTCTTGTTTTGCCTTATACTTAACCAGGCACTCCTGTGTTTCGTGGGATCCCACACTTGATGACGTTTGCACAGGAGGCTTGATGGTTATCAAAGAGGTGGCGGCGGTAACACCGCAGTGGTTCGGGCACCCAGGGGCGGAGGTAGAAAGTCCCCCACCTGCCCAAGGACAAGTGGGATGGAAGAGGACCACGTAGTATGACGGTGACTTGGTGTGTGGTCTGCTTGGTGCGAGGTGTGTGGCAACGGACAGCTTCCTCGACTTGGGATGGCGTAGCATTAGTTCCGTGGGCAGACGAAGGGGACAGCCCATGACTAGACCACACATGGTGTTGCTATGGGGGTCAGGCTGA
>JAXIVD010005212.1:5000-12500 GCA_036785275.1 Cancer borealis | reverse complement strand
CTCGCCTATTTCATTCTACGATCGATGATCATTATTTTTTTTTCTATCATAATAATTTTCCTTAACTTGTGTCGCTACAGTTTCGTTAATTATACCGTAAAGTCAGATTAAGTTAAAATACAGAAATTACAGAAACTTGTCAGAACATTTTACAGCCGCTATGAAAACAAACAAACTGACGCTTCGTGATTTTTGGATAAAGACGAAAGGACGAGACAAACAAACAAAACAAAAAAAGAATGAAGAGGATGTGAATAAGAGAAGTAAGATAAAATTAAAACAATAAACATTAGCAAACAGAAAACGAGAACGAGAACGAGAAAGAAAACAAGATATGGGAGAGGGAGAAAAAAGTCACTTGAAAGAAAAAATATCGGTAATACAAGAAAAATGAATCATATTTTGTTGATGTACAGTCCGCGTGTATTATGTATTTAGAATGAATACAAAACATTCTAAAAACTAAACAAATTATTATACGGGCCAATTTTCACTTATATATGTAGGAAAACCAGATAATTTTCACTATATTTAACGAGATGAATGTCCAAGATTTAACTCAGAAAGATGGAGCATTATTGATAAGAACAAAGGACAATGCGCTTATTAACACTTGAAACAAAAAATTAAAGAAACATTATAAATTACATATTAAAAAAAAAAACCTGAACTGTGCATGCTATGAGTACGAACCCAAAGATTATTAAGACTAAAAACTGCACTAGAAATAAAATATAAAACAAACATAAACAAAACAAAACAAAATCATAATAATCATAATAATAAGGTAAAGAAGAGCAGGATATCATTCCTTATATATGTGTTTGCACCTTAAGTGTAAGTGTAAAATTTAATCCTCTGCCTTCACCTTTACCTTCACCTTCATCTTGACTTCATTGCACATCAGGAAGAGGAATAACGATGCCGCCAACACCAACATGGAGGCGCGGGGACTAGACGGTCAGGTTCATTTCAAAGTGTCAAGGGGGACGCCAACACGGTTTTTGTATCACTGGATAAAATTCTTGAACCCTTGACAGCAGTGACGGACATTACAAAAAATTCAAAGGATGTGTCAGTGGTAGATATTATTTTTTTTCTTTTCCCTTTCTCTTCTTCAACGTTCGACTCAGTTATTGATGGTTGATATGTGCTGCTGTTTGTTATTCCTTTGTGTACTGCCAAGTGGATGGATGTGTAAGGTGGATGAGAATGGATGATTGCTTGAAAGAATGTTTATTTCTTGATGTAATTTTCACCTTAGATACGAAAATTGTTTAAATGTGTTGTGTTTTGGTATTTTGTGAAGCTAATTAAAGTTTGTGTCAGTATTCATTTTTTGCTCTTTTTTCCATTGTGAATAAATAACTATATTGATTACCTCTCTCTCTCTCTCTCTCTCTCTCTCTCTCTCTCTCTCTCTCTCTCTCTCTCTCTCTCTCTCTCTCTCTCTCTCTCTCTCTCTCTCTCTCTCTCTCTCTCTCTCTCTCTCTCTCTCTCTCATGATCCAATATATCAAAAAGCCGCGTAAATATTTCAATGACGGGCATAAATTCGCCTGGTGTAACAGTTTCGCGTCGCGCCCAAACTGTTGCTCACCCGCGAAATACATGTTTGAAGCGGAATGATTAGAGAGAGAAAAAAAAGTTTCCATGGATATCATATTTTTGAGTTCCGATGAAATTTTGGCTTAACGGTTCAGTGTTTCTCAAGCAAATATTTCCTTCATCATAGTATTCTCAGCACTGTTTTTATTAGTTTTGTATGTGTCCTATATAACATCATGAAGAAGAGGAAATACACACACATGTATAAACACACACACACACACACACACACACACACACACACACACACACACACACACACACACACACGATGGCAAAAATTTACTATCGTCAAATGGTGAAAAACAATCGCGATCTATTGCTGGACATGAATATAAGGATAAAAATGAATGTTTAACAAGGCGAAAAAAAAAAAAAAAACTAGACTTATAATGCCCAACCTGTCTGTCTGTCTGTCTGTCTGTCTGCGGAGCCACACGCGGGGAAATGTTGGTCAGTCAGAATTCGTGTTTGTGCGTCACTGTGCGGATTGACTGCTGTCTCAAGAGAATTTCCTGGTGTGGCCCCCCCTCCCCCTCCCAACGCCCAGCCACGCCCCCAGCCCCACCACCCCACCACCCACCCCCGACCCCAACCCCCAACACCCACCCCCAACCCCAGCCCCCAACACCCTGTCACGACCCCTTGCCCCGTCATATACCACATCTGCCTAGCGTAGATGTGGCTCTGATTGTGTGATAATGATGATAATAATGATAATGATGATAATTGAAAAAATTAAATATAATAAAAAGGATAATAGTAATAATAATAACAATAATGATAATAATGATGATGATAATAATAATAATCCTGATCACAATAATATGTTGAAATTTATGTTTTCTTCTTTATCTCATCAAAATCTTTATAAACAAAACAATTAATATTTCAACACTAGATATATAACTGGAGTGGAAAGAAAGGTCAAACGATACAGCATCCGTTCTGGCTACACTGTCGAGGCCAATACTCCCTTCTGGCAACACTGTAATAATCCGCGACACAATGGATTACTTTGCACGATCTCTGACAACATTTTTAGACTCTTGGGTGTCAGTTACCTAAGCTTGATATAAGATTTTTTTCTACACATTAAAAGGGTAGTGACCAAAAACACGTTCCGCAGAGTAATACTAATCTTATTCCCTTGCGTCTGAACTACATAACTAAACCTTTATCACTCCTCCCTGTGTTCCTTCGATGCTCTACGGTACTAGTATAGCCTCGAAGGGGAACTATTCTTTGATTTTTCTCAACACCTCTTTCACCACTGCTATGATTGGAGTGTTAGCAGGTTAATAAAAGAAGGTTATTGACGCCTTCTGTGATTCACGTCCCTGTTAGGTTACATAAAGCTGCAGTAGGAGTGTGCGTGAGTGAGTTAATGATATAAGAACTGTGAGTAATATATATAAGGTCGTTTTGTACTCGTAGTAGAGAGAGAAAGGTCTGGATACCCACATGATAGGTGATAAATGCAGGTGGAAACGACTTATCAAGAACAGCGACCAAGTATAGAGACATGTTGGAACCTCACACTCTACATGCATCAATCCTTCCTCCTCATGTTGTCATCCTCTTCCTCTACTTTCTTCCTTCCTCATCGTTACTGCAGCCTCTTCTTCATAATAAAGCTGATGAAGAAGAAGTGTTGTACTCGTAGTAAGAGAGGATTCATGGTTCCTTCTGAGTTGCTAGGTATGGTAAGGGTGAAAATGTGGCTACGAGGCGAGGCTCTTTCTCTTAGACGTGCCGCGGGTCGGGTGGGTGAGGACAAGTGTAGCTTATTAATGATGATGATGATGAAGTTAAATGACAATGATAAAAAAAAATGTAGTTTCTTTTAATTAGTGATGGACTAATTAATCAACTCATGCGACTTATAACAGTATTTTTTTTATCTCTCTCTCTCTCTCTCTCTCTCTCTCTCTCTCTCTCTCTCTCTCTCTCTCTCTCTCTCTCTCTCTCTCTCTCTCTCTCTCTCTCTCTCTCTCTCTCTCTCTCTCTCTCTCTCTCTCTCTCTCTCTCTCTCTCTCTCTCTCTCTCTCTCCATACTTGCACACAGCGTTACGTTAAGTTGCGTCCCAATACAGTGTGAGTCAGGCGTGGGCGGAACCTGAACACTTAATATTTCACCAACGGTTCCAATTCCGGCGTGAACGATGCACTGAACACACGCATTGTTCCCTAAGGCCGGGCATCCATTTATCTGTGTTCCGTGATCCGTTTTCGCATCCGTAGTCGTATCCGTGTCGGTGAAAACTTGTACTTATGAGAAATGTAGAAAAAAAAGTGTTATGATGAGAAGAGGAATGTTTAATAGTTAGGAAGATAATTTTATATTATATTTTTTAACTTGTATTTCCCGTTTGTTCGTTCGTTCGTTCTGCGCTCATCAAGGTTTCATTCCATGTAAAATAAAACAAATGAAAAACAAAGTATTAACGTCATTATGAAGGTGATTTAGTACACAAAGAATATAATTACATCTGGCAAGTCTGATATTATAAATTTTTGAAGTTTTAGTTTTCAAATATGAGTTATAAAAATAGTAAAATCCATTAAAATTTATATAAAGCAAATGAAAAAAATTATTATCACTACTTTTCTTTTGTCCTTATCGTTAATGAGTAATTGTTTAACGTTTCTAATTAGTATTTTTAGTATCATTAACTCCCTCCGATCTCCCTTCATTAAATATACACAAAATACACTGAATATTAACTTCAAGAAAAACTCATAATAGTATGTAATATTTAATGTAACTTTCCCTTTTCCTTTCGACTCTTTTCTTCCTTCCTCGCCTCGATCCTCCGTTTCTCAATATCGGTTGCTGCATATTTCCTTATTTCTTGTCCTATCTTTCTATTATATTCACTGCAGAGTCGTTCGTTGTTGTGCCAAGTTAACGTAAACACGGCGCCACCACCCACTCTAAATCTTCCTTATTATACGTTATAACTACGTATTTTTTCTGCTATCTGTGTTTTCTTAATACGTCATTCTAGGAGCACAAAGACAAGGCTTCTGTGACTCTGTATTGCAAATATTATTACGTTTATTACTGGTTGATTAAACAGCTTACAGAGTTTTCTAGATTTCAAGGTCATTCATGTTTCTATGCGTTACATATATGGTTTTTAAGGCTTTAAGGCGTGGGTTTCTAGTTTACTGTACTACTACCAGGCTATACACAAGGTTTCTGAATCTTAATAAATGGTTTTTTTTAAATATTCGTATTCCTTTGCGTTTTATATATGGTTTCTAAAAGTCTAAGTCGTTGGTTTCTAATAGTTTTCTAGTTTACTATGCTTTTTCTGGGTTTAAAGACAAGGTTTCCGAGTCTAAATCAATGTTTTCTAAGATTCGTATTCCTTGACGTTGAACAATGGTTTCTATTGGTATAAGTCGTTGGTTTCTAATAGTTTTCTAAGTTACTGTGTTTTTACTGGACTAGACACATTGTTTCAGAGCTGGCGTCACTCTTAGAGGTGTGATTGATGCGTCTCACACTCACAGTTCGTAGTATTGAGGATCATTACACTTTCCTCGTAAAGCAACGAATACGTAATACAACTTTTACACTTTATTACCTTCACATCGTTTTCCATTAAGATAGTAGACAACAGCCGGTATAGTGAACTTATTTTTATCTCCTTTTCCGCTACCACCGTGCAGCCTCCCTTGCAGAACATTCCACATCTAAACAAGGCTTGGAAACAGAAATATGATGCAAATATTCCGGCGACACGGGCTGACGCTACCAGCCATGCATTCTTCAGTACCAGGCTTCAGGAATGCACAACTCTCTGACGTGCAGTACGTGTCCCCAAACAATACGTCTTTTGACATGGAAAAGAAAAAATAATCGTGATGCTTGCACGGCGTTACGGCATCAGAAGCCTGGACACAACACGCGACACCAACAAGGAATTGATGTTAGATGGTCTATATCCCTTCAAAGGTGGTAACAATGGGGGAAAAGTATTACCTTCCCTTCATAGGTGGTAACAATGGGAAGAAAAGTATTACCTTCCCTTCATAGGTAGTAACACTGGAAAGAAAAATAATATAATATTACTTTTCCTTCAAAGGCGGTACGAATGGAGAAACAATTAAGAAAGGTATTATCATCATCCCTTCAAAGGTGGCACTAGTGTGAAAAAAAAGTATTAGTAATTTACAAGCGGATATCGCAAAGATGTGTGGTGGTCTTAACGAAATTAATTAATACACTACCCACACAGACCCATACACAACCCATACAGACCCATACACTACCCACACAGACCCATACACTACCCACACAGACCCATACACTACCCACACAGACTCATACACTACCCACACAGACCCATACACAACGCACACAGACCCATACACAACCCACACAGACCCATATACAACCTACACAGACTCATACACTACCCACACAGACCCATACACAACCCACACAGAACCATACACTACCCACACAGACCCATACACTACCCACACAGACTCATACACTACCCACACAGACCCATACATAACCCACACAGACCCATATACAACCCACACAGACTCATACACTACCAACACAGAGCCATACACAACCCACACAGACCCATACACTACCCACACAGACCCATACACAACCCACACAGAACCATACACTACCCACACAGACCCATACACTACCCACACAGACTCATACACTACCCACACAGAATCATACACAACCCACACAGACCCATACACTACCCACACAGACTCATACACAACCCACACAGACCCATACACTACCCACACACACCCATACACTATCCACACAGATCCATACACAACCCACACAGACCCATACACAACCCACACAGAATCATACACAACCTACACAGACCCATACACAACCCACACAGACCCATACACAACCCACACAGACCCATACACAACCCACACAGACCCATCCTTGAGTGCAGTATGACCTGGTGAGTGGTTATGTTAGGTTGGTGTGGTGCGCGGCGCCACCACCTTCACTACTCAGGTGCGGCGGCCTTCAAGCAGGGAAAAGTATACATGGCACCTGGTGAAGGAATTGAGGACATATGAGTGAGGAGAGGACGGACACACACACACACACACACACACACACACACACACACACACACACACACACACACACACACACACACACACACGTCACCTCAGGCCCTGCATCCCCTCTCCTCCCGTTCTCCCTGTAACACACACACACACACACACACACACACACACACACACACACACACACACACACACACACACACACACACACACACACACACACACACACACACACTAAATGGCAGCTCTCATCAAATCATTACATTAGAACGATCGTAAAACAGTTTCAGTTAAAAGCTTCATGTCTGATACAATAATTTCAGTTCATGTTGCGTCGCGACATGAATGTGAGTGTGATCGCCTGCCTCAACCTGGCACGGCCCTGTCTGTCTCACCTGTCTGTCTGTCTTCCTGCCTGTCTGTCTGTCTGTGTGTTTGTCTTTCTCACCTGTCTGTCTGTCTGCCTACCTGTCTGTCTGTCTGTGTGTCTGTCTGTCTGTGTGTCTGTCTGTCTGTCTGTCTGTCTGTCTGTCTGTCTGTCTGTCTGTCTGTATGTCTCACCTGTCTGTCTGTCTGTCTGCCTGCCTGCCTACCTATGTCTGTGTGTCTGTCTGTCTCACCTGCCTGCCTGCCTGCCTGCCTGCCTGCCTGCCTGCCTGCCTGCCTGCCTGCCTGCCTGCCTGTCTGTCTGCCTGCCTGCCTGCTTGCCTGCCTGCCTGCCTGCCTGCCTGCCTGCCTGCCTGCCTGCTTGCCTGTCTGTCTGTCTGTCTGTCTGTCTGCCTGCCTGCTTGCCTGCCTGCCTGCCTGC
>JAXIVD010005211.1:2500-30493 GCA_036785275.1 Cancer borealis | reverse complement strand
TATATATATAATGATAAATAAGGAGATATATATACAGAGAGAGAGATAGAGAGAGAGAGAGAGAGAGAGGAGAGAGAGAGAGAGAAACATCCCTATAAAACACATGAGGTTGAAGGCAGCTCGTGCTCAGCCTTTTTCTTCTCATCTGTTCGATGTGTTAAACAAATTTAGGTCACGTCGGTTTTAGTAATAAAGACGAAAGGTCAATGTATTTTTGGATATGCTTCCTTTCAAGTTAGAACAAAAAATAGACGAGTGAATGTCAATCCGAAGCTCAACAATAATGATTTCAATAATTCCTTTCACTTCAGCAAGACATCTGATGTAAATTAGAAGGACGCGTCAAAAATGTCGAAAAGAAATAGAATACTGTTGGAGCAGCGTTGCAGCTCCAGCTTAGAAATTCTACATAACAATACCAGTTACCAAATTATGATAAAAAATGAAACCCTTCTGAATGGTATGATGAGTTTATCTGAATAGGAATGAAAGTGCCAATATGTTTTTTTTTCCTTCTTACTCCTACTTATTTTACTTAGAATACCTTAATAAATGAACTCTATCTACTTCTTTGTCTATCTGTCTATTTTTCTTTGCCTTTGTCTATCTATTTTTTTTTCTCTCGCTCTCTTTGCAAGGCTTATCTCCTTCGTTACAACAGTTCTTCTCTTCTCCTTAATCCTTCTCTTAATAGAAGGAGCTTAATCCTGCCGTATCATGTGGAAAGATTTATTACTGTGGAGATAAGCTCTTTCTCTTGTTTTCTTTTAATTTTTGAATATTAACAGATAATTTTTTTGCTTCTTTTTGTCATGTGAAAATTATTACTTATAGGATTATTATTATAGTTTTTCGTCATTATTATTATTACAATTATTATTAGTAGTAATCGTAATAGTCGTTGTTATTGTTGTTTGCATTGTTTGTAGTGGTTAATTATAGTCTATTTAGTGTGCGTGTGAGTGTGTACATTTTTTTTTTCTTACCTGCTTACAACTGGTTTCATCCCCAAACGTTTCTTTTCTATTCTAAAAAAAAAAAACTCATATGTTATAAAAAGTAAAACATTTTTCCTTTATTTCTTTCAGCGTTTGGTAGTGTTGCTGTATTTTTTTCTCTCCGTTATTTTTCATTTTTCTTTTCTTTTTCCTTTGACTCAGAGTGATTGGGCGTGTCTGATTCTTGTGAAGTTTTAGTGAAGAAGAATTGCCAGGCTTGTTATGCTTGTTAAGACGCTTTTTCTCAGCCGTGTCTGTCTGTGCATTGTTGTCTGTTTTTTATCGTTATGGCGTATCACAAACTTTTCCAATAGTTAAGTGGAGTTATTGTGAAATATATCATCTTAGAGAGAGAGAGAGAGAGAGAGAGAGAGAGAGAGAGAGAGAGAGAGAGAGAGAGAGAGAGAGAGAGAGAGAGAGAGAGAGAGAGAGAGAGAGAGAGAGAGAGAGAGAGAGAGAGAGAGAGAGAGGAGAGAGAGAGAGAGAGAGAGAGAGAGAGAGAGAGAGAGAGAGAGAGAGAGAGAGAGAGAGAGAGAGAGAAAGAGAGAGAGAACAAAAGATCTCTGTTGCACTTATCAATCAAGACTTTATAATCAATCCATGCAAATGTCGTCTCTCTCTCTCTCTCTCTCTCTCTCTCTCTCTCTCTCTCTCTCTCTCTCTCTCTCTCTCTCTCTCTTTTCTGAAGAACCATTCCAGTATAAATTGGCTTTTCCTGGAATTATATTGAAGACAAGATGATGGAGATTGATTGTTTTTTTGTTTTTTTTGTTTTTGCTTTCTTGTGCAGTCATTCTTCTTCCTACTATTAGTTATTTTTCTTCTTCTCTCCCTGAATTGCTATACTACGTCTCCTTGTATTCTCTTTCTTTCAATCTTATATGTTTTTTTTTTTATAGTTGTTTTTTGTCCTTTTTTTATTGCCCACTAGTTGCACTAAAGAATATTTAATTTCAAGAATAGTCAAATTTAAGGAGGCTGATCATGGATGAGAAAGTGTATATCAGGTTGGTCTTCTTGGCACTAAAGTTAAACCTCTTTTATTTCTTAGTTCCAATAATTTTCTTCCATTTTTTTGCGAGATAAATTTTTAATAAATCCCTGTCATGGCTCTGGTAGCATTATTAGTTGTGATACCTACCTTTCTTTACTTCTCCTACGCTTATATAACCTGCATAAAAGTATTTGTTATTATTATTAAATGTTCACTCTAAAATCTTAAACCATCAACACTTACACAAATACTCAAATCTCTGTTCCGTCTTCTATACTTATACTGATTCTAAACCTGCATCCAAATCTACTTTCCCCTTTTCTCTCTTTCCTTCCCATGCTATGAGGATATAAAAAGGGGGGCAGCCAAATACATAGAGATTCAATTTTATCGAAAATGACTTCGTGGTACAAACAGGGCTGTTGTTCTCATACCACCAACATTGGGCAATAACAGATAAGAGGTACACGCAGTCAACATGTCACTTATTTTTTGAGGGGGCTTTTTCCCACACAAGGAAAATATTTTAACAGCAATCAACAGTCCATTCACGGACACTGCGTTACATAATGTATATATGTATTTTGTAATAGTATATAAATCACATGTGCTTAATAATAGGTAAAAGAATTGGCTTAGGAAATAAATGTCTTTTTTTTAATGAAGCTAAAATTGTCGCTTAAAGAAAGTAACGGATAATTATTTTTCCCTCACTACACATTCACCGTGAGCATTGTGTGTGTGTCTCGGGTTTTGTTCTGAGTGTATCGAAACTCATGATTCCTTTGTTAATCTTTCCACACTTATTTCTTCACTTTTTCTTGTTTATTAAATTTGTTCCTTAATTCCTCTTTCCTTCCTAAAACTTTTTTTCTCATGTCATTCTTTCTAGATACTTGACATTATATATATATATATTTTACATTCTTTGTTCTAAGTCTCATCTTTCTTTTACACAGTTTCCTTAATCTTGACCAACATTTCGTTCACATTTACTGGAATCCTTGAGTAAATACTTTCGTAATGTTTTTTTCTTTATCTTCTTTTTTTTTCACTCCAATTCTCAATGTTTTTTCTCTTTTTCCATCCTTCCTTCAATTTAATCATTAAACCACAACGATGTACCAACATTCTTTCACTACATGTATGTACCCGCACCGCTTGAAAGAAATATATATATATTTTTTTGACATTGAGCATATATAAAATTATTTACATGTCTTTCTTTGGACTACGTAACAAGGTTTCTATTAAATTCTTCATACATAGTTTTCTTAAGATTGAAGTAGACACCCTGGATGATTGTTTGTCTCTATTCGGAAGAATTGAGTGCGTGTTATTAGTTTGTTTAGTTTTCCCCGAGGCAGCACGGGGAGGTGAGGGCGGTGCGGGGGACGGATGTGGCAGTAGAGGAGAACTCTATGAACGGCTTAGTTCCATTTTTGGTTACTGTGTGTGTGTGTGTGTGTGTGTGTGTGTGTGTGTGTGTGTGTGTGTGTGTGTGTGTGTGTGTGTGTGTGTGTGTGTGTGTGTGTGTGTGTGTGTATATGTGTGTGTGTTTGTGTGTGTATGTGTGTGTGTATTGGAGAGTACCGTGTTTTCCACATGTCCCCCAGGCTACCCACCCAAACACACGCCCACAAGGATGCCCCAGCACTTGCCACTCCTCCAACGTTATCACCGCCGCTCTTCCTCACTCTTCACTCCTTCAAAATCTGTCTTTCTCAGCACATAGCGGGAGGCCACAACTCGCTCAGTACTCGTTGGGGGGTGGACTATAAACCTCCGTCAGGCGGGGTCACACTTCACTCTCCTTCGGGTTCTTCATGAGAGGCGTGTCGGGAGTGACCTGCTCATCCTCCTCAGGCAGGACGGGGGGCGTGAGTGGGTGGCCTCCAAAGCCGTGAGGAGGCGGCGCATGCGTATACGCTACTCTGCTGAGGTCAGCCATTACGGAGATAGGCGCTGGAGGACACAGACTAGTGGGCGTCGCCATTGTGCTGACGCCCACACCCATGCCAGGACATACACTGCCGCTCAGCACACCCGCAACGCTGCCCCCGAGGTTGCCACCCATCAGAGTATTTGTGGGGCACTCCATCATACCGCCGCTGCTGCTGATGGGAACGCAGGGCATGGTGGCTGGCATGCCCGGGATTCCATGGTCGAGCTGGGCGTATATGGTGTGGTCAGGCTTGCGGCGAGGAAGTGTGCCAGGAGGGTAGGGACCCCCGGGAGGGAAGGCCAGCTCGGCGTACATCAGTTCCCCTTCCTGAAACAATGATGATAGTAGTTGTTGTAGCAGTAGTAGTAGTAGTAGTAGTAGTAGTAGTAGTAGTAGTAGTAGTAGTATTAGTAGTAGTACTAGTAGTAGTAGCAATTATATTACTACTACTACTACTACTACTACTACTACTACTACTACTACTACTACTACTACTACTACTATTACTACTACTACTATTATTACTACTACTACTGATAATAACAACAAAAATAATGAAGATAATGAAGATAATGAAAAAAATATTAATAATAGTAATAATAATTATATTATTATTAATAGTAATACTAATACCGATCATACTATTGGAAGTTTCGAATATCCCAGGAGCCTCACACTGTTTTTGAAAGGAAAGACTTGGGCAAGTAGAGAACGAAGGAGTATGAGGTGGAGGAAGGAGAGACAGGATTACGTAATGGATCCTCTAAAGGCGTTGCATGACAAGACTTGTTTGGTGTCTCTCCCAAAGGGCCTCGCGCGTTCCTGCTTTCCCAGTGACAATGTGGAATATCGGCTGCATCCACGAAGAGAGAGAGAGAGAGAGAGAGAGAGAGAGAGAGAGAGAGAGAGAGAGAGAGAGAGAGAGAGAGAGAGAGAGAGAGAGAGAGAGAGAGAGAGAGAGAGAGAGAGAGAGAGAGAGAGAGAGAGAGAGAGAGAGAGAGAGAGAGAGCTATATGTGTATACGATATTGTTACGGGCAATTACCATGTGCGAGTAATTTCGTGTAACTGGTAGCATATTCTCTCTCTCTCTCTCTCTCTCTCTCTCTCTCTCTCTCTCTCTCTCTCTCTCTCTCTCTCTCTCTCTCTCTCTCTCTCTCTCTCTCTCTTTCGCTCACTCTATGTCTCTGTATTCCCAGCAGCTGCCTGTCACCCGCCTCGTGTACTCAGTAGCAGCATCCAGTCAGTGTGCAGTGCGCCAAAGCTTCTACTCTCACCCTCTGTTATCGGCTCGAGATTAATTAAGAAGCCTCCAATATTGGCTTTTCAGGGTGCAGGTCCTTGGGTCCTTTCCGCCTTCCTGCTAGACTTCAATACTCCGTCTAACTCTTCCAAAAATATAAACGTAAATATTTTCTGCGTGAGGCGCCTGGCATTTTAAAAGTATATCCTGCTTTCCCTTGAGGCCGGAGAGAAGGCTTTCCGTCCTATTATTTTTGTATGAGTGAATCTCCTAACCCCAATTTTCTTCCCTGCGTGTGAAAATAACGAGAGAAAAGTATAAATGGAAGGATCCTGAAACCGATGTGAGGCCCCGAGGAAGTGAAGGTTATGGATGGCTTGACGGCTTGCTTACCTGCGGGTTGGGTACATGTACGCCTCTAGGGGCGCGCGGGTAGGTGCCGTAAACGACGTTGGTCTGGTATGGGACGGAGGCGCAGATGTGAACACTGCCAAAGCCACCTTCCTCCGGTGTGGTAGGGGGCTTTTGCTCCACCTCAACACCGCCACCGATCCCCACAATACTGTCACCGCCTCCTCCACCATTGCCGCTTCCTGTAGGAGACGAAGCTGAACGTTACATTGATGGAAGGAGAGTTCAGCTGTGAGAAGGAACGTGACATCATGAGTGGTTGTGAACTCATGCTAAAGTATACTTGTACGTCAATATTATCGTTTATATGGTGGACTTGCACAACATATAACACCTTATCATTCGCGACTGTTTGTCGTGATTTACGTGGATAGGAGGACCAATGGGTAGCTGGGCATTCCAACTTCGATCCAACGTTAACACTTTGAGTTAAGGATGGGAAAACATTAACATTTACAAACAGATAAACAGCATTGAATACAGGGTGATTAGATTATTTTGCAAACCTTTCTGGCGGGGCAAGTAGAAACAAACGCAGCATTAAGCCAATCAACTGCTTAAAACAGAGTTGTTAAGATCTATACCCAGCTTCCTTCTACCAACATGCTGAGGCTTTGAAGAGTGTCTGGTGAGGCATACTATGGCAGTGAACCACACACACAGTATTAACTCCTTGAGTTCAGATGTTATCGGTGGCTTTGATGTCGAGAGAAGAGGAACCAGCCTGTGATCTGCCAGTTTGTGCGTAATACGCAGAGTGGAAAACGTCATGCGTGTGGGTGTCTTGTCTTTATTTGTTTGCTTTTCATATAAGTAGTTCTGCGGCATGGCTTCATGCAAGGGACAAAGGTGTGTGTGTGGGAGAATGAAAGTGAGTGGAGCAAGGTGTGTGTAGAGAGGCGGAAGTGTTTGCCTTCCACCCGAGCACTGTATCACCTTGAGGTCTGGTGAGTAGAGTGCAATTCGTTTTTGTTGTGGTCACTTTTAATCTACCGTAAAAGCCGTTATTGTTTGTTTGCTCTGAATGTTTTTAATTATTAATATACAACGCATTACAAAAATTGGAGGAAATGTTCTGTTAAATGTTATAACGCATTTTTCCCAGGACTGAGTGTGTAATGTGCTGGAATGTATTTTGTTATGGACACTGTTGTTGCCTGCTGCCACTGTATACATAGTAAGTTTTTGTGCTGGTGCTTTGACGCGGTTCTATGTGTGCGTGGCCAGCTAATAATATATACATAAGATTCTCTCTTGTCACCGGCGGTAGCGGGAATGTATTGGTTTTCGCTTTACATTTGTATGTTGCTTATTTTATTTCTACGCTGTTCAGCATGTGGTGGTTTTAAGTGTGACTTTACTTAGTATCTTGAATAATAAATCCTTAAATTGCGGTTTTATTGACTAGTTGCTCGATGATTGGCGGCTTGCGTGTATGAGAATATGGGAAAAAGAGGACAAGGATTGAGTGAGTAAGTGAGTGAATGGTGGGGTTGGTGGATGTTGACTTAGAAATACATGAGCAAGGTGCAGCGTAGATACTCACCGTTCGAGGGAATGAGGTCTGGGTTCTTGTCATCCAGGTCCCTGGTGTCTGCAAGCGATGTCTGAATGTGTAAAGTTATGTTTTTATTCCTGGGCCTGTTTTTCCTCTTGAGACTGACCACCACTACCGCCACTATCGCCACTAGCACCAAGGACCCTACCACGCCCACCACCACTGCAAGGATTGGAGTGATGGGAACTAGTTCTTCTGGTGGAGGGCGCACTTGGGCTGTGCGCTTCTCGGCCACATCCTTGAGCGTGTAGCCTTGCATCTGCTTCTTCTCACTGATTCCCTTCTCGTTGGCACCGTAAACAAACAGTAGATACGAGGCGCCGGACTCCAGGCCTCTGAGGGTGAAATCTGGGACGGAATTTTCGGAGATGTTGAGGAGAAGCCTCATCGTTTCCGCCTCATATACCTCGATGATAAACTTCTGGAGGAGGCCACCGTCGTAGCCAGGCTGGCACTTGACCCTCAATGCCTCCGTCGTCTGATTGATGAGACTGCAGTTGTCCGGCGGGTCAGGTGGTCCCGCCGGCACCACTTTATACACACACGGTTTCCGCTGCCTGCCCAGGTGGTTCTCACCCCAACAGAGTAGCGTGCCGTAGTCCAATTCTGTCCGTGCCACATACGAGAGGGAAGACTGCGACCCCTGCGTGGCGACGTGGCTCTCAGCTATGTCCACCACGTCGCCGCTACTGTTGAACCTCCAGTAGAAGTGGACAACAGGAGGCACAGCGTCCAGGCGGCACGTGACGGAGACTTCCTCGTGTCGCGCCGCCCCGTACACGTGCACTTGACCCGCAGCGCACACAGGAGCGTCTGGAGGGATAAAAAGGAAAGAAAACAGTTTTATTCGAGGCAAGGCTTGAGTGACATGCGAAAATGAACTGTAATGTGGGACTTTATTGATGTTTGGTGAGGTCAAGGCCCGCGGCGTAGTCCCAGGTCATTGGAAGGATGATAACAATAAAGAATACTATTTATAGCCAATCAGTCCGCAACGCTCGTATACCGCACGTCGCCGCCACTTGGACATGGTTACGATGCCCTCGTTTATTGACGAGGACTGGGTGTGTCCTGCCCGTCAGTCTGATGGATTTATGATTGAAAAGCGAATAGCAGAGTAATATATCTAATTGACACTAATTTTGTTGATTCCACACAATGCACATGTCGGTAATGAAGTTAAACTGTACGTTATTCTTGTCTATCTGGGAGGGAGGGGAAAAAAGGGGGTGACTGATACACATATCCTAGTTGTGATTTACTTTTGAATATTATTGTGAGAAATATCACAGTCTCTGGCACTGACGCCCACACCACCAAACATCAACCCTGAACACATCACCAGCACACACTATCGCACACAACACCACACAAACACCACAATATTACCACTTTCATCACCACATCCAATGACATTCTCTATCACATCAGTATCACACCTAACAGTCGTGCATTGTTCTCTCCCACACTCACATTTACTCAACTCAGCACACTTGTCTTTCTTCCCCTTCCCATGCTCTCCCCTTCCTCACCCTCCTCACTCCCCGCTGTGGTACTTACACTGCACTTTGAGGTTGACTGCGTTGCTCTGGCCGTCACCCTCGATGTTTGATGCGACGCAGGTGTAGAGGCCCGTCTGGTGTCTTTTAACTCGTTGGATGACGAGCGACTGGTTGCTTACGATCACGCCCGCTGATACGTTGTGCTGCACGTGCACGCCCTGAGGTGAAGGGAGAACGCGGAATGGTCACTTGTTGCTCCTTTGTTTCCTTTGTTTTTCTTTGTTTTTCTTAAGTATATTGATAACTAAACCTACTTTTAATTAAATTCGAATTCTAAAGTTTACCGAATACAGTTAGTTGTGTTAGTGCGGCTGTTACTCACATTATGGTGCCAGACGACCTTGTAGACCCAAGGGTTGGCTCGCACATTACATTCAAAGTAGACGTCATCTCCTTCCTTGATCTCCTCTGGACTCAGGTTGCTCCCGAGGGCGAGCTGCACCTTAGGCGTATCTGGAGGTTGGGAGGAGGTGGTGGTGAGACTGTGTTAGAAATTTAATTACAAGTGTCAGTTGAGTTTGGGTACAGTACAGCGTGGCAGAGATTTAGAGGAGCATCACTTTTTGTGTATTGTGTAAGCTTCAAGATACAGCTTACCTGCAACAACACTACAAAGTATGTTTATAACAGTAAGAAGTTACTGTAAAAAACGTTTTATAAAATAAGGACAATAGTTCGATACAAAGCTAGATGAATTATTGAAAACGCCTCTCCAAATTATCCTTTCATAACTACCAATATCTCTAAGGTTTAACATCTGATAGTATTGCTCATAATAGTTCAACGTAGTTTGGTTTGAGAATACCTAGGGCGTAATGTAATTATAACGTAGTACGTTCTCACCTACAGTCAGAAGCAACGCTTAGTCAGAGCATTTATCGAACGTCATGAAAGGTTAAGGCGGGCTGGAGTGCCATTCGATGACACATCAACAATCATGTAACATTCACATTGAATGCATAATCAAACTCCAGTCCTCGTTGATTTCCATAGACAGGCCTTGACATCTACTAAACATATATATATATATATATATATATATATATATATATATATATATATATATATATATATATATTATATATATATATATATATATATATATATATATATATATATATATTTATATATATATATATATATATATATATATATATATATATATATATATATATATATATATACGTCATGCGTTCGGTCTCTTGAATATGATATTCTCTGGGCGGGTAATGAACCTCTCCATCTACTTACAAGAGTCGATGGCAGACTCGTGCTATGTGACGCATATGCATTTCGTAGTATCTCTTTCCGCTAGAGCCTGTAAGGACGCTGGCAACACTGATAACGACCCTGGTTTTAGCGGGCTACACAGAGAATGAATGAGGCAGACTAAGAAAAGAAATACCGCTAATCAATGCCATAATGGTGTAACTTGCATTGATCTATTACATTCTGAAAGATAAATGTGTGTGTGTGTGTGTGTGTGTGTGTGTGTGTGTGTGTGTGTGTGTGTGTGTGTGTGTGTGTGTGTGTGTGTGTGTGTGTGTGTGTGTATATGTGTGTGTGTGTAGGCCAAGCATATGCACATGAAATAAGCCATATAGTCCCTGGGATACTGAACACGCCGCAATATACAAGCTTGGAACTCAGGAGTGAAGAGGTGTCTAAGGCGCACACAATGCCGCCTTGAATATGTATAGGGCGTGAGAACACGTCTCCACAAAGCTGCCTCAAGATACCTCGAGAACTATCCTCTCATTTTTTCCATTGTCGAATGAGAGTGAGGAGTAGAAAGATGAGTAGGAGAAGAAAGAGAAGGAGGAGGAGAAGGGGAAAGGAAGGAATTATTTATTAGAAAACAGGAACCGAAGATGCCAGAAGCGGCGTGAGGGACAGATAACCTTGAACAAAAGGAGGAGAAAGTTAAAGAGGAGGAGGAGGAGGAGGAGAAGGAGAAGGAGAGGGAGAGGGAGGAGGAAAGAGGAAGAGGAGAATGATGATTTAGTAGCGTCATGTCATATTAAAATACTCAAATACAATCCTGTACTAAGGGAGAAAGGGCCTAGCATGGAACACTTACGGTGAATAATTACAGGAGGGAGAAACTCATCAGGTGTGTATGGGATATACCTGTGTAGCTTTTTGGGTGTTATGGTAACGTTATTAAAGTGTACACAACGCTGAGGTGTGTCTGGATTGCACTACATACATCGCAGTCACACCACCTTAGCGTCCCTTATGAAAACCGAGTGCTCACAGGAGAAAGTGTTCATCACATCCTCGCTAGTTCTAGTTCGATGGGTTTTGATGCTTCTTACTCTCTGATTGGCCGGCTGGGTATCAAAGCAAGCAAGTCTGTTTCGTTACTGAACACAGATGGAAGAAAATGTGACTGTGTATATGTAACTATGCCATCACCAACATTGTCATCACCACAGCCAATACAACCATTGCAACCACTACCACTAACTACACCACACCATCACCGCCACCGTAACCACCCCCCGCCTTCACCACAGCCTCTAAAACCATCTCCACAAGCACTCTTTGATAGCCACGCAACATTAAGAGGAGAGAGCCAGGAGTGAAAGGAGCTACGAAATGGAAGAGAGAAGGGAGGAAGAAGGGGTAGGTAGGGAGAAGACTACCTCGCGCTGCCCCATCATACTTGAAGGTTTACGGGGCCCTGAGATAAGCGCCACATAAACACGCCCCATTACTGCTTCCATAAAACTAAACCACCGCACCAGCCCCCGGAGGTTAAGAAATGGGGGACGCGAAGTGGTGTTGTGGTGGTGGTGGTGGTGGTGGTGGTGATGGTGGTAGTGGTGGTGGTGGTGGTGGTGGTGGTGGTGGTGGTGGTGGTGGTGGTGGTGGTGGTGGATCCTGGATTGCGCATGGTCTTATAAAGCTTAATGATATTCTCTCTTTTTTTCTGTAAGCATAATACACCGTCTTCACATTTCCCCCACTAACCTCCTCACGCACGCACTCACTCACACACACACACACACATACACACACACACACACACACACACACACACACACACACACACACACACACACACACACACACACACACACACACACACACACAGAAGCACTTTTTTGTCTTGTGTTATCGAGATTTACGGTTATTGCTGGTAAAATCGAGTGCCCGTCACTATCTGTTCCTGTTATCATCACTATTAATGGTAAATTTTGCTGCAGAAAACGCCTCGGTTTCAGCTTCTTATGCAACTTTTGTTCTTCCGCACATGATAATCTTGCGCTCACCATGTGCAGCTACAAGGAAGTGGTGAAGTCTTGCCCAAGAAAACTATGTAACTCGCAAGAATGTCATAGTAAATGTCATACCAAATACCAGGAGGTGAATCGAGTATAGTATAACAGCCGTAATAACACACGTGTCGTCGCAAACTTATTACAGTTGTGTAATTTGTTTTTCGAGTCTGAGTTTCAGCAACGTTGAGTCCACTTCATGATATTTTCAAGGATAAAATTCAGATAGTTCTTTTATTCCAGTTTGTTGGTCAAACTTTTTTTTCCAGATCAGCTTAAAAAGTTTTCTAGTTCAGCAGTAGGGTGAATAATTTCAGTGTTAAGCTTAGACTTGGATAACTTTATTGGAGTCTGTCGCTAAATCAGCTTATTTCTCAATATATATATATATATATATATATATATATATATATATATATATATATATATATATATATATATATATATATATATATATACTTTTACCAAAACGTATCAACGCATAAGATTAGTCAATTTCACCACTTGGGCAAAAAGAAAACGAGATACTGAAGTGTCTAACTAACATTCAAAGCAACAAAAGATGAATACAAAAGACCACTTCCATTAAAACATTTCATGTACACGAAATGGAAAAAAAAGCTCATAAAGAAACAATAGAAAGACATCCATAAAGGTAGATAGATAGATAGATAGAACTGTAAATAGATAGATAGATAGATTGATAGATAAATAAATAGATACTAATATATAAGGAGAGAGAGAGAAAAGAAAGAGAAAAAGAAAGTTCGTACATGCTCCCACACAACGTAACATTAAAGTAGGACTCACAGTATACTTCTAGACGCCATTGGTCCTCCAGGGGCGTGTGGTGAATCACTGGGGACTCTGACAGACACTTGAGATACTTCCCGCCGTCACTGTCCTTGGGCACGAAGGCGAGGGTGCTCAATGTGATGTTCCCGGAGCTGGCAGTCTAAGGGCGGGAGTGCGATCATATGAGAGAAAGAACACCAAAGATATAAACAGAGAGAGAGAAAGAAAAAAGGTTTGGGTTGTCAGACTTATTTCAATGTATTGTTTTTATGAGAAGGAACGTGTAGTTTTTTTAATGACCATCAGAACCTGGCCTCAAAATCCCATACCTGTGCTTACCTGTTGTAGATCATTTAAAGTTGCATTGTAGGATTACCGTTCTATTAGTTTTGTTTTTTTATATGATTTTTTACAAGGTACGTGAATTGTTTTTCCTTCCTCAAGTGTTATTTCCTTTCAATTGCTTATTCACATCTTCGATTGTACAGCATTGTATTCGGAAACTGTTCAAATCAGACGCCCTTATCCTTCTCAGTGACTTATAGATTTTTTTCCCCCTTCTAGCTTATTTTGCTCCTCCTCTCATCCCCACTCCTTATCTCCCTTGCTCCAATCAGTCTTCCTTTCACTTTCATCATTTTCTTTCCTTCCATCCAATCTCCCTTCCCTTCAATCTTTTCTCCCCTCTCTCCATCCCGTTTCTCCGTCCCATGCACCCTTCCGCGTCATGTCTCGCTGTCTCCTTATCCTTCCCTCTCCCTCTCTCCCCCTTACTCTCTCCTTTCCAGGATCTCGTTTCGCTCTCCTTTACAGTCTTCCGGTTTTTCTCTCATTTCTCTTTTATTTATTTATCTTCCTTCTTTCATCCTGGCCTTTCCTTGCTTTCTGACTACTTTCTTTCTTACCTTCGTTCCGTCGTTACTCTCCCCTTCCTTCTTTGCCTAGTATACTCACAGAGGTAGAGGCGTTGGTGAGTTGTAGGCCATCCAGCCACCAGGTGAGGGAGGCTGCTGGTCTTGCCCCGACACTCTGGCACACAAGCTCGTAGTTCTTGCCGGCGGAGAGTGGTTCCCGAGACCCCAGAACGTTGACAGAGAGCGGCTTGACTGCAAGAGAAGAGCGGTAGAGGTGTGGTGAGGTTAGGTTGGTTGGAGTTTAGGAATAAGAGTGTAGTGGCATCCAGTAGGTGAAATGTACAATTTATTTATGTTATTTAATTTAAAAAAAAGTACATAAACACGCGACAAAGAGCCGGTTTTAGTCAAGTCCATAACTTCTTTATATTTCTTCACAGTGTACTCTTCCCAGGCAGTGTATTACGTTATTTATAATTCTTTTTACCAAGTTGCAGTATAGAAACTTCCTCTTCTTTTTGTTTTTTTATATTTTTCAGACGTGCTCTGCCTAAATGGTGTCTTAGCTATTCTGATTTTGTCATTATTTGTTGCAGGTAAGGTGTAAGGAGGAGTGGTGCCCTTGGGTGAGTATCCTTACTTGTATCTTCTCTCTCCCTCTATCTAACCAGCACAAAGATCAATGTATAGAGTATGTCTGCTGTAAGAGGTAAAGAAATTCGTCTCATACGTGTAAGCTTTTATAAACGGTTGTGTTACTTTGTATCTACATACAATTTAATCCTATTCTTTTCACTACCCAATTCTTCTCCTCTTCTTCCTCCTCTTCCTTCGCTTCCTCTTTATTTTTTTTCACTCCTCCTCCTCCTCCTCCTCCTCCTCCTCCTCCTCCTCCTCCTCCTCCTCCTCCTCCTCCTCCTCCTCCTCCTCATTCTCCTCCTCTTGCTCCTCCTTTGTAAACTGTGTTGATGAAAACTGTCTAGACTCTGTAGACACCAACTTGATGAGGGTTTGTCAGAGCGAAAGTTGGCGAAAAATCGAACGAAAATACTCCGACGTGTTTTCCTTTGATCTAACATTCTTCTGCAGCTTGTCCTCTTCCTTCTCATCCTTTTCCTCTTCCTGATTATGCTTATTCTTCACAACCTTCTCCACTCTCGTTTATCCTTTCCTTGTCCTCCTGTCCTCCTTCTCAATCCTCCCCTCCTCTTTCTCCATATCCTGCTCCTCCTTATCTTTTTTTTCTCTTTCTCTACATGATTATTATTTGTTCCGGTGACTAAGCTGCACATGGAACAAGATACCTTTGGAATCGAATTGACTGTATCTTTCATGGATCTCTACATTATTATAGGCGTTTGATGAGCTTTGTTAGACCAGAATTGTGTTTGAAGTGTTTAAAAAAATATCTATCGTGCGAAAAGGAAAAAAAAAAATAAGTGAGAGGGGGTGAACATAAAGTGTTGTTTACGTATTATGAACTGATTGAAGGTAAGAACTGTTTTTACGTTCTTGAAGAAATACACACACACACACACACACACACACACACACACACACACACACACACACACACACACACACACACACACACACACACACACACACACACACACACACATATTCGTAAAGATGACACATAAACGGGGATATAAGAAGTGTATTTGAGTCCGAATGAATGGAGAAAATCGACCTGAATAGATGTATCATAAATAACTATTGGCGTAATGGTGTTGTGTACGGCAGGAAAATTGTCCTATTATGCCGCGGGGAAAATTGCATGAAATTGGCGCAAGGAAAAAGCGATGGAATGGAAGATAATACTGAAAGGTAGCAGGGAAAGAAACGAAAGAAGGAAGGAAGGAAGGAAGGAAATGGAGGCCTTGCTCTACCCTACTGCGCTTTATTGGAGAAATAGCAGGAGACCCACATCAATGGAGTGAGACATTTTGGAAATTAGAAGCGGAACGGTGATATAGTCTCGTATTATTGGAGTGAAGGGAAGGCCATTCATCTCTGGCTGTGAATGGGAGTGAATGCCAGGTTAGTGAAGCCATTATTTATTCGTTAGAAAAAGGTGATAACTTTGAGGGATTTCAGAGTAGACACATTCATGGGTTTCTTCTAAAGGTTATCGAGATGATGTGTAAATTAGTCACCTGCAGCGTTGTAGAGGATGGGCAGCGGCTGATTAGGGATGTTAATAGAATGCACACACACACACACACACACACACACACACACACACACACACACACACACACACACACACACACACACACACACACACACACACCACCCAACACTTCACATCCCAGCACCATAACAACACAGCAACACATCATAAACAACACGACTCACAGTTCATCTCAATGCTGATGAGGCTCTTCACTGGTAGGCTGCTGTTAGAATTGGACGCCTCGCACACCAGGGACGCCTGAAGGTGGCTGCGGGTCAGGTGATTGATGGTGAGCTTGTTACTGACCAGATGGGGCCGCGGCCTCTCGCTCATGTCATCCAGAAGCCTGCCGTTCATCCACCAAGTAACCTGTGGCGATGGCTTACCTGTGGAGGGAACAGACAGAATAGATGGATGAAATTGAACAGGTAGATGGGTGAGATGGGATGGTATGGCTGGAAGGGGAGTCAGATAAAAGCCATATGTTTGGAGTGGATGGAAGGAAGGTAGAGAGATAGAGATTAGACGACGTAGTGAAGAGGGAGAAATGGTTGAAAATTGATGGTGTGAGGTATTAAGCGAGGACTAGCGAAGGAAACAGAATAATATATGAATAAAAAGATGCATTAATATTTTGTACGTTAATCAAGCATGGAGTACTTTATATCCTAGTGGCTGTTTTGATGGAAAGGGAATCTAAAGTTTACATTATTTTGATATAATACATAAGTTTATCTTTGCTATTTCTTTACGAAGCTACTTTACAGTAAACAAAGTATTATATATTTCTCACGCAGGAAAAATACGTTGAACAGAGTTTGCATCTCGATTCGTCTCCCTTTTGGTGGTAATCCCTGCATTAATCTGCCTTCCTTGGCTTTTCTTTCTAAGGCTTATGTAAATATTTTTTAAGAGACCAGTATCAGATTGTTTTAGAATTTTCTCCTTTCGTTTCAATGGAACAGTAGTAAATAAGCCTCAGTGCCCATAATTTCTTTCACATCTTTACTCTCCCTCTCTGTTCGAAAATAAACAGGAAAGAGAGTTGAGGCGATAAGAGTGATAACACACTCCCCGGGGAAGTGTAAAGTTCCATAAACAAGAGGAAGTTTTGGAAAATACAACTTATTGCTGTGATACGAGAACAATAAGTGTTGGTTTGATATTTACGTCATTGCGTAAAACCTTATATCAGGGGTTGTGTTCCCCATTATTCACTGCGAGGTTCAATTATTTACGATTGTTCATGAGAATGTATTTTATTACGTCGTGAAGTGATCACCATAATGGAATCGAAATTAATGATATTTATAATAATAATGATAATGATAATAACAATAATAATAATGTAAATAATATTGATAATAAAATTGATAATAATTATGATAATAGTAAGAAGAATGATAATGATAATAATGTTAACTATGATAATAATGATGATAATAATAGTAATAATTAAAATAATAATAATAATAATAATAATAATAATAATAATAATAATAATAATAATAATAATAATAATAATAATAATAATGATAATGACAATGTGTTAGCCACAAAACTTATGTACGACAGTGGAAGGGGCAGAGGAAGGGCGGAAGAGAAAGCACCAAATTTAGGAAACACGTGAGAGAATTTAATGGGGTTGGGATGAGTTTGGGGGTGAAGTCAATGGGTTGGGGGAAGGTGGGGATGGAGGTGTTGTGTTGGCCGCATCCCAACATATTCTGGGTTCCTCCTGCTCCTCCTCTTCTAACTATCATCATTATTATCATTAATTTATTATTATTGTTATAACTACTACTACTACTACTACTACTACTAATAATAATAATAATAATAATAATAATAATAATAATAATGATAATAATAATAATAATAATAATAATAATAATAATAATAATAATAATAATAAAAACAACAATACTAATAGTACTAGTACTTATAATAATGATAATAACAAATACTGATGATATTATAATTTGTTAATGTGACTCACTGAGGCACTGGATGTATTGCCACTAAAATTGTGGTAAAATTAGAAAATGCAATTAACATTTATTTTGCAAAAGAAGGCTCACTTTTTTCATGGCAATATTTTCCACGATTTGATTTAATCACGTCCTTGACAGCAAATAGAAGTGGAATGACGTGCTGCTTATTTGTTTGTGAATATTTACGGCCAGCACAACATAAGGAATATTTTTTTAATACACATTTTACACAGCCATAAAAATGCCAAGTCCACAATTGCTAACAAAAAAAAAATATAATAAAACCTTTCTTATGGCCACGATTTATTATATTTTTTCTCATGTTTTTGAAAATGAAAATATCACCACTACTGTCACGAAAAAAAAAAATTATATTCCACTGGCTCGTTATTACCGAGAATCCTCAATGCATATAAGACACTGAATAAAACAGTCGCCGTGAAGGTCGGGTCAATCAGCACGGAGAGTTACTGCCATGAGAACCAACCTTGATATTCGCTATTATTATCTTTAGCATTATCGTGATAATTTTTATTATTATCATTATTATTAACATTATTTATGTTATTATTGTTTTCGTTATTATTCTATTATCTACACACCGTTTTCTTATTTATTTATGATTATTTTTCCTCCTCTAATCCTCTTCCTGCTTTACTTGCCTCCGCTTCCCTGACCCACATCCAATTAACTATTTTTCTGATTTACCATCGCGTTATCAAGGCTGTGCTTACTGGAAGAGTACGAAAAATAGGACCAAATATAATTAACCACATCCATCCTTCTCTTTCTTCCCTCCCATCCTCCCTCCATCCTTCCTAACCACCCTTCCTGTTTTCCCCCTTATCCTTCGTCCTTCTTCCATCCAACTTACCTCCGTTCACCTCGCATATCAAGGACATGGATTCGCCCTCGTTGTAAGGGCCGACTGTAGTCCACACGGGCTGGCCAGTGTCCGTGGTGAGGATGGCGGGCGTGTGAGGCGGGACTGTGGGAGGAAGACAGTCTGGTGAGGCGAGGCTGAGAAAGAATGCAATCGATATATGTAGTCACATAAGTAATACGGGAGAAATGTTGAAATTAAGAGAGTGTGATGGAGTAAGAAGACTTTATATATTGTTGCTCTTTTTATTTTTTTGTAAACAGTTAAAGGAAACAGCCTGATATAAACAGAATAACACGTTCGTTAGGTTGGTTGCAAGATGGTTGGTGGTGTCCGTTAATAGATGTATTTCTGACTGTTAAAATTACGAAAACATGACAAAAGCAAGGAAAAAAATAATTAATGTGTTATTAATTATTCTGATCATTGTTGATATTACCGATATATCTATTTATTTAATTCATACTATTAATTGCATTACTAATTAACTTGTTACCACTAGTTCGTCATATTACTTTCAGGATACATCACCTACTTTTACCACTACTACTACTATTACAACAACTACTACTACTACTACTACTACTACTACTACTACTACTACTACTACTACTACTACTACTACTACTACTACTACTACTAGCCATCACTTCCATTATTACTACCACCTCACTACAATCCTTATGCCGTGCTTCCATCAATACAATACTCTAATTACTGTCTGATTGAGATGATCATTAGTGCATATCTTGTATTATGTTGCACAGGCTCTTAATTTGCTGATGAATAGTTCCTGTAATTGTTCTCGTCTCGCTTCAAAGATGACAAAGGATTGCGCCGCTAATTATTGCATTTGCATGATATCAACTTAGAGCAGGTACGTAAATAGCGAATGAATAGTATAACGAACTGTGGGCGTTTTTCTTTTTATAGGCTTTATAAATACTTCTGAAAAATGGTTTACTTCTGATGTTAATACTTTATGACTTGGCATGTATATAGAAATTTATTTTTAACTAAGTAATTGAACGAATAGGAGTAGCGTACATGTGCGCGAAACACACACACACACACACACACACACACACACACACACACACACACACACACACACACACACACACACACACACACACACACACACACACACACACACAAACACACACACCGCTAAGTGAAACATTTAGACCACCAGCACCATCACCACCACCACCGTTTACTCATCTCCCTTCTCCATTTCCTGTCCTCCTCTCCCTGTCGTTCCCCCGTGGCTTGTCATCTCTGTTATCTCGTGGCCATTAACAGGAGTCATAAGAACTAGACACTCATTGTAGTGAGGAGCAGGACGACCTCTTAATGCCACACGGGCGAAATTAGGAGTGTGTCTCTCTACCTGAAGCGGGAGAGGGAGGGAAAAGGAGAGGGAGAGAGAGAGAAGGAATGAGACCAGGAATCGTGGTGGATATCAACGAGGAGGAGAAGTTGGAGGAGATAAAGGAAGAAAGGAAAATGGAAATGGAGTATAAAAGCTATGACACATAAATAAATACCCGTCAATGACCTTTAAAACCTTCATGGCATCCGGAGGAAGGGATGACTTAGCCAAACATAACACAAATTTGTTGGAAAAAAAATAATTATACGGCAAATTTGCAATACCCTTATTTGGAAAGGTATTATTCCAGTGTTTCACATGTGTTGCTGCAAAGAACACCTATGTCTTATATGAGATGCTTTCTGCACACATAACACACTGATTTCAAAACAAACGTAAAATTAATATACAAATTCACTTAACAAGTCAACAAGAATGTGCATTAACCATAGTTGAACTTCAATTGCAATTTACTGAAAACTGGATTATGGCGATGTCATTCCTTTACCTCTGGACGCCTCCACTTCATGATCTGTGAGGCTGCGGTGGACTATGATATATCACCTCGAGGCTCAGGTCAGACCATGACTATAGGTTACTACGCTCTATCTTCCCCTTGTCTCCTGCAGATACACATTTATCGACTCGACAGTAGGGGGTCAGGAAAGAGCAGTGTTGTGAGACCGACTTTGAGAAATGGGAATAGGAGGAGAAAGAGGGTTGTGTCATTGGAACTATTGTAGGGATTTTGAGAGGAAAGAAGGAGGTCTGGGAGAAGGGATGTACTTATGAATGAAAAGGAGGGAGGGATGGAGGGAAGGATTGGTGGATCAAATCATCCATCCCATAAAAGAAAAATAACTGGGTTCAAGATTGTGTTTCTATTATTTCTATCAATTTGTTGCCTGAATTTCTGTTTGTATGTATGTCTGGGACTCTGATTGTCTGTCTGTCCGTCTGTCTGTAACTGTTCGTCTATCGTACCAATACGAATGTCTGTTTATGCATGCTTCTCTCTCTCTCTCTCTCTCTCTCTCTCTCTCTCTCTCTCTCTCTCTCTCTCTCTCTCTCTCTCTCTCTCTCTCTCTCTCTCTCTCTCTCTCTCTCTCTCTCTCTCTCTCTTCTCTCTCTCCATGTTTTCTTCGGGCAACGTTAACTGAGCAACACATTCTTTTTCATGAATTCCAAATTTATATTGTATTTTTCTCTGATGCAATAAAAACAATAAAAGACGTTACACACACACACACACACACACACACACACACACACACACACACACACACACACACACACACACACACACACACACACCGTGAAATACGTACGCAGGCAGTTGACATGAATAATTTAAGTGTTATTTTCCTACAAAGTATGTCAGCGTAGAGAGGAAAATGTGATGCTTCCATTGATCTTGTTTCATATAAATGTACGAGACGAAAACACAAATTGTAGCAATGAGAGGAAAGGAGACGAGGGATAGCTAGGAAAGGGGAGACGAGGGGGAGCTATATGTGAAGAGAAGAAAGGAAGGAGGAAGTGGTTGGGGAAGAAAGGGAAGACGAGGGGTGGGCTTAAGAAGGGTTTAAGAAAGCTGTGGAGAGGTTTTGTAGGTTAGAGGATGGAATGAAGAGCGGAAAATTTTTTGAAAGCCTTTAGGGGAAGATAAAATGGAGGAACAGTGGAGATGGGGCAGGGGATGAGGGGGGAGGGGAGACTATAGAGGGAGATTGAGGGGAGGTAGGATATGGGAGTGTGTCGAGCAGAGAATGAAGGGGAGGAAGATGGAATGGGGGAAAGGAAATAATATTGTAAAGATGAACTGGACTGAGAGAGAGAGAGAGAGAGAGAGAGAGAGAGAGAGAGAGAGAGAGAGAGAGAGAGAGAGAGAGAGAGAGAGAGAGAGAGAGAGAGAGAGAGAGAGAGAGAGATTTGTAACTGTTATAATGATGTCAAACTAGTGTCACCCGAGTTGGCGTCTGATGCTTACTGTGCAGAAAAAAACGAATTGAATTTCATATGTTTTAAATTAAGGTATAAACATATTCCTCATTCCCAGCACATGAAAGGAAAAATAGAGGATATCATCATTTCAATCATATTCATTCACATTAGTAAAAAAAGGTAACATCCTGCTAATGATATGGGACAGTAACATCTCTATGATATGAAAAAATAAATAAATATAAGTAACCTTTCCCATTGCATGTTAAACAGTAATATGATCATTTCAGGCAACGTGCGGATGTGATTTTGCAGGAGTAGTAGTAGTAGTGGTAGTAGTAGTAGTAGTAGTAGTAGTAGTAGTAGTAGTAGTAGTACTAGTAGTAGTAGTAGTAGTAGTAATAATAGTAGTAGTAGTAGTAGTAGTAATAGTAGTAGTAGTAGTAGTAGTAGTAGTAGTAGTAGTGGTAGTAGTAGTAGTAGTAGTAGTAGTAGTAGTAGTAGTAGTAGTAGTAGTAACAGGAATCAAACTAGTTGATGTAATCGTTTATCCCTTAGAGTAAATGTAGTAACTCGCATAGAAAAATATCCGCTACAATTTATCTTTATTTGTTTGTCTTTGTTAATACTTACTGACAACGGTGAGGTTGGTGCGCGCGTTCCTTGTGGGGCTTTTCTTGAAGTCGACGCGGCACCGGTACAGACCCTCGTCATCTGCCTTCACACTGTCGATCACAAGCTCCGCCGGGCTGGCCTGCAGGTCAAAGTGAGCACGTCCCCCGAGCGACTTTTTGTCTGCCCAGTCCCTTACTTCATTGTGTTGGTTCTTGCGGGAGTCGTAGCTGCGTAGAGAGATGGATAGAGTTAGGTGTTTAGTAGTAGTAATAGTAGTAGTAGTAGTAGTAGTAGTAGTAGTAGTAGTAGTAGCAGTAGTAGTAGTAGTAGTAGTAGTAGTAGTAGTAGTAGTAGTAGTAGTAGTAGTAGTAGTGGTGGTAATGCACTTATGTTCATGCAATCACTATCAGTCAGATAATTGACATCTATTTAGAAAGCCGCATATGATAAGTTATTAGTATGCATGGAATAAGGTTAATGCATGTGCCTGATTATGGCTATTTCTGTGTTTACGATATCCCTCAATAAGATTGGTAGTGGGGGAGGGTGGAGGAACGGGCTTGGTATAAGGTGTGGCGGGTGACTAGACTAATGAGAATGCTTGCAAGCCTCTTAGACTGTTCGATATTATATAGTCTGATGCATGGAATTAAGTCATTATTGAAAATCATTAACTGCGCAGAGTATTTGTATTGTATTGAGTTGCAACATTTACTGAGGTGTATTTAGCTGCAAATTGTTTGGCTGCATGTTGTTTGTTATCTTTTTTGTTCATTGTCAGGCTATGCTATGTTCAGCATCTCAAAATGAAAAAATAACTTAAAGAAGAGAATGCTTATTGTATATCATATCAGCTTGCAGGTAGCTGTTCATATATAACCCATTGATGAATATAGTTAACAAAAATTTGTATTTGCTTAGAGCTGAGGAGGTGAAAAACGCATTGAAAATAAAACAAATCAGAAAACGAAATTAAGAAAAATAAGTAATGAGAAGAAGGAATCAGCGAGAAAGTAAAGACAAATAGAGGATTTGTTTTTTAAGAGTGTTAGATGGTTTGTACCTGTAGATTGGGGCCCCAACTCCATCCTTGTACCACAGCACCAGCACAACGCGGTCCATCGGGTCTGAAGTGGCGACGTCGCAGGGCAGCTCGGCGCGGCCACCCTTCCTGACGTGTATCCGGAACAGTGGCCCGGCTGGGGAAAGGAAAAAAGTACTGGTTTAGTGTGGGGCATGAGGTTGTAGTAATGGTAGTAGTAGTAGTAGTTGTAGTAGTAGTAAAAGTAGTAGTAAAAATGGTAGAAGTAATATTAATAGTAGAAGTAGTATTCCTAGTGATAAATTAAGTTAGAACGATCGTTTTGTTTACAAGTTTTATGGTTGTTCATTACCGACTGTATAATTACTTGTATTGGTTGTTGTTTCTCGAGTCTGAGCCTCTGTCCCCTTACCCGCCTCCCCCCCCCCCCGCCCTTAGTGCTCAGCGTTGCAATTGGGTCCAAGGTAATGGTGATGATCTGTATTGGATAATTGTATTTGCTCGTTGTGGGGGCGTACTAATTGCGTGCATTACTCCTTTCATCATTCCCTTGACGTTGACGACCATTAACTTTAATATACTCAACCCTTTGCCCTCGTTTTATTCATGCCATCGGGTATAGTGTGAATGTGTGTGTGTGTGTGTGTGTGTGTGTATGTGTGTGTGTGTGTGTGTGTGTGTGTGTGTGTGTGTGTGTGTGTGTGTAATTGTTTGTGTGCCTTAGCGTTTCTGGGCCTTAGGAATCTCAACTCTCACCCAATATTAGAATTCTTCTGCACATTGCCAAGGCAGTAGCAACACTCACTGGGGCCGGACGCTGCAGTTGAACTCTGTAATTACTGTGTTCTGCTTTGATTTTACCTTAAAACATAACTCGGTGTTCTTGTAAGCATTAGTCATCACACACACACACACACACACACACACACACACACACACACGCACACGCTCACAGATAAACACACACAGACACACACCAAAAAGTACATGTTTCTGCCCCATTAGGTGTAATAATAATTTTCTGACACTATCGAGGGCAGCACAAAGATAGTTACCATGTGGCCCATTTTGCTGCGTTCCACAAGTCATTACGATATACGTGATAATAGAAAACGATATAAAAAGGGTGATCTCTAGTAATTAAAAAAATGGAATGTAGGCCACTAGTCTATAATCTCTATGCATTGTTCCAACTACTCTCTCTCTCTCTCTCTCTCTCTCTCTCTCTCTCTCTCTCTCTCTCTCTCTCTCTCTCTCTCTCTCTCTCTCTCTCTCTCTCTCTCTCTCTCTCTCTCTCTATTTAAAATACCTTTGTCCACGTCATCGTCACCCACTTTTCTACAGCAAGAGATAGCGTTTCTAGGTCAGCGTTTCCCATTCCACCTTTATAGACCTTCCTCTCCACTCTAATGCCACCATCCGCGCTGCCGCCCGGGTCTGCCATCGCCCGCCAATCCCAGACACGATCATTGTCAACAAATGGCGTAAGACCGGACTGCGATTTTGTGAAGGTGAAAAAATACGCTCGAATGGAAATGGATTGAAAGGTTATGCGTTTTGTTCCGAGAGAGAGAGAGAGAGAGAGAGAGAGAGAGAGAGAGAGAGAGAGAGAGAGAAAGAGAGAAAGAGAGAGAGAGAAGAAAGAGAGGCATTTTGAGGTTTGTATGTTATAGGTTAGGTGAGAAAATCGGACACGAAACAAAAGTTCAGATGTATGAAACATTTTTTTTGAACATGTGATAAATCTTGTGCAGTTTCCCTTGATTGTTGGGCTGAAAAAAGGGCACGGGAGGAAAAAAGATAAAAAAAATAATAACGACCATAAAAGAAATATGAATATGAATAAGAATGATGAAAATAAATATAGTATCAAAGGAAAAAATGCATGTGCTCGCTTGAATGATGTTAGGGGTCACATATGTATAAATAAAAAATACTAAACTAGGAAATGTGAACACGTTGAAACCATTAGAGTGGAATCTGTTTGATGTGGTGTTCACGTCTGACACATTTACAAACATTCTTCACACCATCTTCTCGAAGCAATTACTTTCATAATCCTTGCTGCAGGAAAACGTAGCATCCCCGCCTTGCCACGGTATATATAAGTATAAGGATTAAATTTAATGATATCCTTACTGTCACGATATCACATTCCATTCTCCACGGGCGCCCACGTTCTGATTACCGTCATTATCCCGTGTAAACTAATACCATCCGCAGGTAGCTATAGTTTCAGGTACTCCTTATAGTCTCGAGTCTTCCCTTTAGGTTGTTGCTCTTCGCTAATCTGCCGCATCCTAGCAACTTCCCTTTGTTTATGTTTTTTTTCCGTTATTGTGCGTGCCTCTCCTCGATAAAAACGGAACGAAAACCGATGTGTTGGGGGAATGCTGGGGATAGTCCTGAGGTAGCTTTGGATGGAAAGAAGAGCGAGTATACAATGGAACTTGCCGACGTGAAGTGGCAGTGTCATAAAGATTGTGTATGTGTTTTTTTTCTTTTTTTTTGTGTGTGTTGGAGAGAGAGAGAGAGAGAGAGAGAAGAGAGAGAGAGAGAGAGAGAGAGAGAGAGAGAGAGAGAGAGAGAGAGAGAGAGAGAGAGAGATCAGGGAGAGAGAGAAGTAATAAGTGCCCGTCCTCTCTCTCTCTCTCTCTCTCTCTCTCTCTCTCTCTCTCTCTCTCTCTCTCTCTCTCTCTCTCTCTCTCTCTCTCTCTCTCTCTCTCTCCTTCTTCCTCCTCCTCCTCCTCCTCCTCCTCCTCCCTCCCTCCTCCTCCTCCTCCTCCTCTTCTTCTTCCTTCCTTAGTTGGGGTGCAGCTCGGGAGGTCAGGTCACCCCTCGTTGCTGTGGTTGATGGGCGTCTGATGCTCTGTGTGGATGGCAAGGGAGAGGATTCACGTTTATCAGAGAGTAATGGTCCGTGTTTACACTACGAGAAGGGAGCAGGGATGGAGGGGGTGAGGGACGGGGACGGTGTCAGAGATGGGAGTGAAGTAGGGAGGTGATGGGTGATGGAAAGAGGGAAGGAGGAGAAGGATGAAAGATGCGGATGATGGCAGGCTGGAAAGAAGAAAAATATTGCTGACTGCGTTTTGTTTCGTGTGTGTGTGTGTGTGTGTGTGTGTGTGTGTGTGTGTGTGTGTGTGTGTGTGTGTGTGTGTGTGTGTGTGTGTGTGTGTGTGTGTGTGTTACGTTTCATGCCGTAGTGAATAACAGAACTAAGAACATCAAACGATACAATGATGAAAAGCTTCAGAAAATACACATCTATCTAGCGTGGTATTTCTGTTGAGTTAGCAATGTGTATATCTCTCTCTTTCTCTCTCTACGTATATATTATCTATTTCTCCTTTGGCTTTCCCTTGTTTTTGTTTTTTTCTTTGAGCGATGAATGAAAAAAGTGCTTGTGATGTATTTTTTGTTTTTTCACGTTTTTGTTTAGTCTTGTTTAGTCTTGCGATTTTGTGATCTATTTTTCAGAGTTGATTTGTGCCATAGTGTTTCTTTTTTGCTTTTTGTTTTTTTTGTTCTTTTTACTGGAAAATTTTGAATGCCAGTGTTTCTCTTACACAATTTTATCTGCTGGCCTTTGTAATGTTTTATTTTCTGAGTATCCTTTGTTATATATTCTCAATGTTTGTTTGTTTATGTGTGTGTGTGTGTGTGTGTGTGTGTGTGTGTGTGTGTGTGTGTGTGTGTGTGTGTGTGTGTGTGTGTGTGTGTGTGTGTGCGTGTACGTGTGCTTATTCATCATCCCCGGTTTCATTTAACACTACCTAGAAAGTTACCTTGTAAGTAAATAATTTCACACAAGTACGTTCAATAATCCTTACATACATACATGACGACATCCATTGTATGTAGTATTGTTTCTTTCACCCTCTCTTGTTGTTGATGTCGAGTGTGTTGTCGATGAGGGGAGCGTGTCTTTGGTGCAGCCCTACAGCGTGATCCAATGTTTTCAACCCTTCCCAATGTCACCCCACCTGTCCCTTCCTATCCCGTCCTATACCTGACTTAACTCCAAGCCTCACGCTGTCCTGCTGTTACTTGCCCTCCGATGTTCTGTCACTCACTCTCCACCTCACCCATTCATCCCCCTCCCATACCTTGCCTCCCTCATACCGTGTTGCCTGTGTTGCCGGGAACAGAGTAGGAATTCATCACAGGAATATCCACAGTTTTTATAAGCTTTTTCTCTTTACAATGAAAAGTCATTTACTGTTATCCATTGATCTCGGTTTTATCAATCATATGTGATTTTTTTTTCCACCTATTTCACGTGTAGACAATTTTTTCTGCTCTGATGCTCTGTACC
>JAXIVD010005210.1:27500-30495 GCA_036785275.1 Cancer borealis | reverse complement strand
CACACACACACACACACACACACACACACACACACACACACACATATACACATACACACACAATTATATATATATATATATATATATATATATATATATATATATATATTATATATATATTTATATATATATATATATATATATATATTATATATATTTATATATATATATATATATATATATATATATATATATATATATATATATATATATATATATATATATTTATATATATATATATATATATATATATATATATATATATATATGTAAATCATGTATATATAATGCCTCCACTAGAATATGGGCGTTGCACATCTCCACACCTGTTACTCCTTTCTTCCCAACAAGTATTCAACAAAACACACACACACACACACACACACACACACACACACACACACACACACACACACACACACACACACACACACACACACACACACACCTATACAGACACCCACACCCACCCACACACACACACACACACACACACACACACACACACACACAAAAAAAAAAAAAAAAAAAAAAAAAAAAAAAAAAAAAACCACACACACACACACAGACACACACGCACACACACGCACACACACACACACACACACACACACACACACACACACACACACACACACACACACACACACACACACACACACAAACATACGCACACATACAAATACACACACAAATACTCAAGGCTTCACAAAGGAAAGAGAAAACTGAGAAGACCAACAAACCTCGTTCGCCTACAAACGCACTAACTCCTCCTCCCGGAAACTTGAGACGAACTATATACTGCGAAGTTAAAATGTAAAATTATTATGTTTATGAGGGAGAGGCTGCCAGGTCGCGGGTCCTCGTATTTTGACGAACACTATACAGCTTCCTTGGCTAGGATTCAAGACGCCGTGCGAAATAGAACCCGAGGAAGGAGGAAGGAAGGAATGATGAGAAGGATAATGGCAGGATGAGTAGGAAAAAGATTAATATTATAGTGGATCATTACCATTGTTTTTATTTTACTATAGTGTATCTACCTTCCGTAACGAGCAACTAGAGGAACCAATAAAAGAAAAGACTATCAAGAACATGGAAAAGAAGTAAAATGACCATAATCACAATTATTTCTACTATTTTGTCATGATTATTGCTACTATTGACAGCAAGATGCAACACAAAGGTAAAAATAACAACAGCATAATAGCAAAATAAACTAAACAAGTGATAGAGGCAGGAGGTGCTGTACCCAAGCTGTTCCCTCCTGCTCTTCTGTGCTCTCATGGGGAATTATGGTGGTGTTGTCTCATCACTCCATTGCCACTTGCTATTTTTTTTCCTCTTCCTGACCTTTTCATATATACAACTTTTTTTTTCAAACCACACTGAAGTTTATTTTTATAGCTATAGTTACCATTGTTCTCTCTTTTTTCTCCCTTACCCCTATACTTTGACTTAATTTCTTGATTTGCTCTCCTTTATATGTCAATTTTACATTATGGGACCAACTTTCCCAACTATTGTGCAGTGTCGCGACTTTTCAAGGAAACTTGTCCATCACAGTTGCTGGAAAATCGTGGCTGCCAGTTAAGAAGAAAAAGAGTAAAAGCTGGACGAGAATGATATAAAATACATAGGAGGAGGGAAGAGAAAAGAGAAGAGAAACGCAATACTTCAGGGAGGGGAAGGTAGAAGAACAAGGAGCATCAATCATGAAGAGCTGGGAAAGCGTTGCCAATAACCCATCTTTTCCACCTCCCAAGACGCTCCTACAGCTGTCCCTAACGTATCCTATCCTTCTATCCTGCGGCTTTTCCTCCTTTCTCATACCTATGTTAGCTTTTCCTTGCTCCTCCTTCTTACTCCTTTCTTCACACAATTTCTCTCTCCTCTCCTCTCCTCGCTTCCTCTCGTTGCTGTACCATCGTCTGATCGAAGTCCTCATTAATCTACCGTCACTCGAGTTGTTGGTATGATGTGTAAATATGTAGTAATAAATGCATGACATCCTTTGCCACACGGAATGCATAGGAACCAGGCAGCTGACCTGTTTTATTTATTCATTTTATTTTTTTTACGGTCCCTTGCGCTTGATAGGTAATTTATTTGTTTATATTAAAGCTGTCACTGTTTGGAAATTTGTCCATCCGCTTATTTGATGCTTGTATGTAGGTGGAAGTATAGTTGTGAACGAATATGTTTACGTACTTTTTTTATATGTGTGCGCGTGTGCATATGTGTGTGTGTGTGTGTGTGTGTGTGTGTGTGTGTGTGTGTGTGTGTGTGTGTGTGTGTGTGTGTGTGTGTGTGTGTGTGTGTGTGTGTGTGTGTGTGTGTGTGTGTGTGTGCAAGCAGTATAATGACTAGTAGTGTGTGAGTTTCAATGTGATGGGGTGTGGTGTTATGGTGTTGTGGTGTTATTGTGTTGTGGTATAATAGTGTTGTGGTATTATGGTGTTGTCGTGTAACGGTGCAGTAAGATTACCGCGGCAAAACACACTGAGTCACTTTCCTTGAGTTTCTTCTCTCAACTTCCCGGTAAAGTAAAAACCTAAAGTCTGGTCCATGTCTGTGCGCGAAGAACAACACAAGCTGGCTTCCATGCAGAATCTTTCCCATTACTTTACCGCCAAAAACCTGCATCACCCATTCCATCTGTTCCCAACACTTCATACCACCCTTCTACCTCTCCCTAAAACCATACTAACTCAACATAATGAATAACTCTAATGGCAACCTTCACTTAGCAAAACTATTTATATGAGTGAACGACTGACTGGGAGTAGAAGGCAAGAGTATCCAGCACAGATACAAATTATGGAACTCCATAACCTGACCCAAAGTAGAAAGGAACTGTCGCGTGTTCCTGTCGTGGACCTGACCCAATGTACGTAACGAGATTTGGGGCTCGAAGTGACGTGTGAAAGTGATGCCTTGCGAGTGATGTGTGTGTGAAGAGAGAGAGAGAGGAGGGAAAGACTGAGGCCGAGTG
>JAXIVD010005210.1:15000-22500 GCA_036785275.1 Cancer borealis | reverse complement strand
GGGGTAAATGGGGAAACTATTATATTGTTCTCGTGCCGGTTTGATGTCGAAGTTTATTGTTTTATTAGTTATATATTAAATCCTTTGTGAACAGTAATTCCACATTTGTGAAACGACAATATGTGTGTGTGTGTGTGTGTGTGTGTGTGTGTGTGTGTGTGTGTGTGTGTGTGTGTGTGTGTGTGTGTGTGTGTGTGTGTGTGTGTGTGTGAAAGAGTCGATATACAGAGTAAGATCGATGTATTAATTTAACACAATATCATAGTAATAAAACTCAGAGCGAAAGAAATTACCTAGCAATGTCATAATGTTTCGGACAAAATAATGCTAATACACTTGAATCTTCTGTTTATCTTGGTTCCAAAACTGATAAAAGTACCTGTGTGTAAACGTTATAATGTCTTAGTGTGGTCAGTCGCAGCGAAGAGTTACTAACGTTATGAATTTCTTGTTGGCAGGTATCACCGAAGTGTTTCTGGCGAGCACCTGGACAACACGTACTTAACTTACTTTTATATATTCATTTTGATAGCATACCGGAGCTAATTTTATATTTTTAACATGCGTTCTCAAATACCTCCAATACAATAATAGCGTAATAATAGATGTCCGGAATAATAAAAGAAGGTATTTCTAAAGCATTAAAATAAATCCTGCTTAATCGTATTCAGCAAATAGTTTTGAATTAATTAAGTGCACTAAATTGTAAGGTCTAGCTCATACCTGTTCGTTGTAGTGAACCTTTATCATAAAAACGGAACAAATAAGTTTAACAGTAACAAAGTTAATAAAAAACGTTTGAATATTCATGCATACAATTCTTGTCAGTCAAACTCCACACACCGAATGTCAGAGTAATTCTTCCGCATCATTCCATCTTTCTCTGATGACACGCATGGCTGAACCAACTCATGTAACCAATGACCTAAATAGAATTTGGATCGTGCTTCTAAATGATTCATGATATAACCAACAACGTCTTGAGCACCACGCTATCACGATGTTGGAGCCTTGGTCACATAGCAAATTGAAAGATGTACATAATTTATTTATAATTTGTTTTAAGTATCTGTGACAAATGCATGTTCGATTATGTGGCCTGAAAATTTCCATCAGAATTGAGGTCAAACAAGTTTTTGAAAGTTCACTATGAAAATATTAGTAATATAGCAAAAATGCATACATAACAGTTTGCATTAACTCCCATATAATTGGAAAAACTTTAAGTTTTGTGAAAAAAACAATTTCATGGGCCTATATGACCTATACGTGCATCCTAATTCCTTTTAACTGTACTTTAAAGGAATTGGCGTCTCATTTCCTTTATTTATTAATGTATACCTTTTTTTTTACGGAAAATCATAGTTTTCTATTTTTTCAACACGATTTCTGCCAAAATTCAGTATGGAAATTTCGTGAAAATTTCAACACTACCGAATTTCATAAAAAATTAGTACATAGGATTTTTTTCATGTTGGCTGTACACAAATTTGGACTCGGTCTTATGAACACTATAATGTAACTGTAAACAATACTCCAACATCTGTGCCATATTTCCATTGTTCACTCATTTTTCACTCATCTGTGCCATATTTCCATTTTTCACCCAGGTACGACTGAGGATCATAATATAATACATATTAAAATACATTTACATTCTAAAATACGTACTGGGCATTACACTATTTTTTTTTTGCTCACTAATGCAAAGTGTTGATTAGATTTTGTGGAGCGAATAATAATTAGTGGAACACGATGTTTCTTGACTTGTCCTTCAGACAAAGCTTTTTCCCATTACGTTCCTCCATTCTTTATTCCGCTACTTTCTTGGTGACAATTGAGGGGCGTGAAAAAGACTAGAATTGGTCATGAATACATAAGGTCCCGCAGGAAATCATGGAAGTGTTGATTAGCATGGCAGTTCAAGGCTGGTGGAGTAAAAGGAAGAAAGACCGAGGCATCACTCGAAGTCTCCTCGAAAAATACATCTTTCTACTACCTACGCCTAATTTTCTACTTTTTTTTAGTATACCTTGAGTGTGCTTGTAATGCCACATACACACTTACACACACACCCACACCCACACCCACACCCACACCCACACCCTCACACCCACACCCCCCACACCCATACCCACACCCACACCCATACCCACACCCACACCCACACCCACATCCACACCCACAAACAAAGTATGTAATGTTTATATAAACCCTTTTTCGTGAATGGTAGTTGGTGACTGTAGTCGATCCGTCTCACAGAGCAGAACTAACAAGGAAAGAAAGGGGAGAGGGAGAGAGAGAGAGAGAGAGAGAGAGAGAGAGAGAGAGAGAGAGAGAGAGAGAGAGAGAGAGAGAGAGAGAGAGAGAGAGAGAGAGAGAGAGAGAGTAGAAAATAAACAATCGTGAATGAGAGAATAAAACCCTAGAATACAAGATAGGAAAGACACGTAGGAGGAAGAAAATATCATATATCATTTTCAAGACGGGAAAAGTGAGTTAAAAAGAACAGAGTTTACAAAATGTTCAACCAACACAGAAACCATTACCTGAACAACAAAACATTGAAAGAAAACAGAACAACACGAGATATACAAGGGAAAAAAACATCCCCCCCAAAAAAGGCAAGCGTTAAAAATAGAAAGATACAGGAAGGTAAAAAAAAGCTTGAGAAAAGGGAATAGATGTACAAGAAAGAAAGGCTATGAAAAGATGGGGAAAGATAGAGAATGTGAGGAATGTAACTCCTTCAAAAAACTGCAGAGAGAGAGAGAGAGAGTGAGAGAGAGAGAGAGAGAGAGAGAGAGAGAGAGAGAGAGAGAGAGAGAGAGAGAGAGAGAGAGAGAGAGAGAGAGAAGCAGACAGACAGGCAGACAGTTAGACAGACAAACAGACATACAAATGAGAGGTGGAGGGAGCACTGAGGGTCAAAGGACTCAAATTTATAATTCAAACATTTTCAGTCATCATAAAATAACTGATAAATCTTTCAAAACTGAGATAAAAAAATATATATCATTTTTATCTTCACATTCCTCTTTGTAATTCAAACACAAAAACATGAACTAAATTTCGCACTCACGACACCCGATAACTTTCCAAAAAATTACTTAATGTTATGTTAATGAGGTTATTATTCAATCCATCGTAAATCTTGCAATCTTTTTTCTTAATATTTGGTCGTTAGTGTGTCGCTGCTAACACAACCCCACCAATTATTCAATATATCAGCAGATTATTGTAACACTACCAAATCCTCCATCACCTTCAACCCTTCAATACCCCGATACAGAACAAGAAATATACGTTCATGTGTGCGTTTATATTCCAATATGACATGCGTATCAATGGGATTACGTTCACATAGGCAGATATACACACAGACACACACACACACACACAAAAAAAAAAAAGAGCTTCAACTAAGCTAATACACATATAAAAGCATTACACTCAAACTTTCCAAGACACAAATTTAAAAGTAGTTTTATCTATGTTTTCACAGATTGGTTGAGTTTAATGTCGGATGAAGTATGGAAATAGACAGTGAAGGATCGATGTGTCATTACTTATCAAAATCCAAGTCATTTAATTAATTGAGTATTAACTTAATGCAACCGAGTTCTTCAGAAAATCCAATTCAGAGGGGAGTAAAGGAAAGAGGAATAGGAGAAATGGAGGGGAGAAGCAAGAAAAGGGAGACGAAAGAGAGAGAGAGAGAGAGAGAGAGAGAGAGAGAGAGAGAGAGAGAGAGAGAGAGAGAGAGAGAGAGAGAGAGAGAGAGAGAGAGAGAGAGAGAGAGACATGGGAAGGAGAATCATGAAAAGAGAACGAAGACGGTGAGGGGAGAGAAAAACAAACTGGAAAGAGAGAGAGGAAGACAGATGAGAAGGAACGAAAAGGTATATTATATAATTCAGGAAAGACGGACGAGAAAGCAAATAACGAAAAAGGAACAATAAAATAAATTTGGACGCAAGGAGAAAAGGATGAAGAAAAAAATTGAGAAAGAAAGAAAGGAAGCATAGATGAAGAAAACCCTAAGATAAAACAGCTACATAGGAGGAGAGAGAAGAGTAGTAAAAGGATGAAAGGGAAATGGATGAGCAAGAGACGAACTCAAAAGGAGAAGATAAAAGAGAAAGAGAGAGAGAGAGAGAGAGAGAGAGAGAGAGAGAGAGAGAGAGAGAGAGAGAGAGAGAGAGAGAGAGAGAGAGAGAGAGAGAGAGAGAGAGAGAGAGATAAGGAAGGGAAAGCCAGGTGCAAATGGACTCGGCAAACACTATAGAAAGGAAGTGGAAGAAAGGAAAGAAGATGAGAAGAGATGAAAAGGAAGGAGGAGGAGGAGGAGGAAGAAGAAGAGAGAGGAAGAGAAGGAAAAAATGGCGAAATGGAGGGATGAGATGAGAGCTTGAGAATTTGAAAACTTTCTCTACTTTTATCGACGCCGCTGGTACTCCGGGTGCACGGGGACGCGGAAAACCTCTCGTATTTACATAAACCCAGGTGACCCAAAGGTAAATAATGAAAAGTGAAAAACTCCCTGGTGGACCATTAACTGAAGCGGTGAAAAGGTCATTAGGCAGAACGGAAAAGGCGTCATGGCATATTCTCTCTCTCCCTCTCTCTTTTTCTCTTTTTCTCTCTCAAAAACAAAAACAAATGCGAATGGTAGAAAGAAGAATATACGAGAAAATAAAGACGAAGAAGTGATGAAGGAAAGGAACGATAAATGCATAGAAAAGCATGAAAAGCAAAACCAAATATACAATAATATAACAAAAAAAATAAACAGCTACTTATTAATAAAGGAATGAAAAGGGAAGCTGGAAAATAACACACATCGAATAGAGTAAAGTCGTAGGAAGGAGGAAACTGAATTAAGAGAAAAAAGGTTCGACACGGAAACGAGTTCCTCAGGAAAGAGGATGTCAACTGACCCAGTGGACATGTAACGCTTGGCTTAAATTGTTGCCTTTAACCAGGTCACTCCTCATCCTCTACCTCTACCTACCCACAGCTACTTGCTTAATTAGGCTAACCTGCTAGCCTCACCTGTCGCTTTGATTGGCAGCAATTAGGAACACCTGTAATATGTCTCCTGTAGCATATAATTCACTGATTATGTGATTGCACTCATAGTCCTGAATAATTAATAACGGGGTCTTTGTCGGTTTATTATATAGTTGTGGAAGATTTGCTCATGGCTGCATCCTAAATAATTACTCTGCTCCATATGTCGTTGATAACTATTTATTTCCACTCTCTTTATTCCACTGACAATATTTTTTAGTTATTTATTCATAGCGGAGAATACACAACACCCTTAATCACGAGGGCGGCCAGATGCAGGGATTACTCGTGTGGGTAATATTCGCTTTTCCTTTAGCTGCTAATTTTCCGGGCGGATGAGAGATGCAAGCCACCCCCTCCTCCCTCACCCCCTTCCCTTACTCTTCTTCCCCTCTGATCTAGCATGCCAAACAAATGCAAAAAATAATGTACAATGCTTTATATTTCATTAAACCTCCCTCGACACACAGTTTTTTTTTCATGTATGCATTTTTGTTTCAATCTATTTCCCATTCTCTTGTACTTAATGATCCTCCCTTGCGTCCATACTGGTTTTTTTTTTTTTTTAACAGACTGCACATACAAGTTATACTGATATATGTAAGTTCATTATATCTCCTTTTTATTCATTCATGAGATGTTATAACTTTTTTTGGAAATTGTATATGCATCATGTCACGGGGGGATTCTTTTTAAACAAATATGCTCGTCTCATTTGTTTTTATTATTATACTAGGAATAATAAGCATTTTCTTTTCATATTCACCATTAGTGTAAGAAATTTCTTTATCAATGTAAATGTAGGTGCTAGTATATATCCACATACATACACACGTACGTAATATAATTTTTTTTTTTTTTTTTTTTTTTTTTTTTTTTTTTTTGTGTGTGTGTGTGTGTGTGTGTGTGTGTGTGTGTGTGTGTGTGTGTGTGTGTGTGTGTGTGTGTGTGTGTGTGTGTGTGTGTGTGTGTGTGTGTGTGTGTGTGTGTGTGTGTGTGTGTGTGTGTGTGTGTGTGTGTGTTAAATATCCACAGCTGCCTATACACGAATAATCAGAGAATGCATGAATGTATACATATTGGAAACGAGTATCGAGATGGAAAGTAAGTGAAAAAAAAATGGAAATGATTGAGAAAAAATGGAAAAAGACAAATAGCATCATGGTAATGGGTAAGCTGGTGTGGATGTAGGGTAAATTATCCCATTAACATCAATTCACCTTACTGTTGAACATAAATTTTCAGTTCAGCCATTTTTCACCTGATAATGTCAGTGCTAATTATGTCCCTGAACGTGTTTTTTTTACCCTTTTTACTCCCTCTCCCTCTCCCTCTCTCCCTCTCCCTCTCCCTCTCCCTCTCCCTCTCCCTCTCTCTCTCTCTCTCTCTCTCTCTCTCTCTCTCATTCCTACCTCCATTATTATCATGTCTGTTTCATCCTCGGCGTGTTCGTTCATGTGTGTTTCAGGCCAAGGCTTTCTCCTGTTGATCGGGTGTGATTTCATCTCCTGGTTGTGTCTGCCTTTTGTCTCACTGCAACAAACCCAGTGACGGAGGCAACACGGCTTTTTCTTTCTTTCTGTCTGTCTTTCTTTCCGCCTTTCTTTTGCTCGTTGTCTCCTTTGAAGGAAGAATCAGGACAAGAAGCTCTTAGACTGCTCTGCGCTGACCACACTACTTTAAAGGTCGGCTGGCTTCGTAATGTAGATGGGTTATGTTCTCGTTCCTTAGAGATACAAATGGGTGGATGGTTCACTGGATGGTTCAATGGAAAACGGTTATTTTTTTCCTGTCTTTTATCTGTATACGGTCCACCGAAACAACAGATTATTCTCATCTGATTAACAAGTTGAGCGGTAAATTGGCTATTTTCATTTTATTTTTCAACTTTTTTTGAGAACTTCTATTTTATTTTTTGTACATGTTCCTTCATTTGACGAGTGATGATGATGAATGATGATACACTTTGCGTCTTGCTTCCTAATGTTTATACACTTGGCGCTGCGGTGTTCAGTGTTTTAACCTGATAGTTCCCTTCCTCTTCCCTTCCCTTGTCTCCTTAGTAAAATTTCCTTCTATTTACAGGGTCTTTCTCCTCCCCTTCTATCATTTACTTTATATAACAATTTTCCTTTGTTTGAAGTTACAGTAGTATTCATGTTCAATTCCTTCCACGTCTTGAAACTTTTTGCTCCCCATTCGTAGCATTTCATTCACTTTCATTATTTCTTTTTCGTTTTCCTTTATCTATGAACCTCTTTCCCGTGCAATTTCCCTCCTTTTATGCAGCCACAGTTACCTTATATCTTTTCTTATTCTTCGTCTCTCTTTCTTGCCATACATATATATTGCTACGTCCTTCCGTTCTCTTTTCCTTCTCTCCCCTTCATTTCCCCTCCTTTCACAGCCGCCTCCCTTCTCTCTTTC
>JAXIVD010005210.1:0-10000 GCA_036785275.1 Cancer borealis | reverse complement strand
CAGGAGAAGCAGCATCGTCATTTTCAGCCTCACATGTCCAGTTTTATGAATACACTTGTGATCGCATTAGAAACTACTTGTTCCCGTGTCCTTGCGGTCATGTAGAACTGTAAGCCATGTTATGAGGAGTCCTGAGTCTCACTATCAACACTTTCCGCCGCCAGTTAAAGCCTGTGCAGCAGATGACACAGAAAAGAGACACACAAAGTCGCCAAATGAGGTCTTGGTACACAGTGTCCTTCCATAAACCTGCATAAAAGGATATTGCTGACATTCAACGAAACTTTCATTATCCTTGCAATCAGAGGCATAACTGTCCTCCGTGTTGTGTTCGCCGGTTATTGAAGTAAAGTATAAAGTGATGCTACCTACTGTCGCCTCTATTGTCGCAGCACGTAACCGTTTCAGTGGAAGTTGTATCTCTGTTCCTATTGTTGAACTCACGGCTACTTGACATGAGTGCCGGAGTCAAGCGTACCTGAACGAGACAGATACTTGTGCTGGACAGCTGGACACTGCCTCAATATATTTACCCCAACCCGGGAAGATACTGTCGCTTCCCACTGTACAAAAAAATACGATCAAATGAAAACACCAAACAATGTAGACACGCTCGCCTCCTGGCAAGGTAAATAGGACGATGAACTCCAAATTAAAAACGGCAAGAATTACGTCCTGAACGATAAGCTAAACAAAGAAAAAGCGATACACAAAAGTTAAGCGAATAATTAAGTTCAGACCAAGTAAATGGAGATAAAAAAGACAGACTAACAAAAACAAGGCGCCAGAAACACAGGAACTTTACGGACATTACACAAAACAAAAGCAATTACTACTGTTTTATGGTCAATGCGAGAGAAAAAATAGGAAAAAAAGAGAGGAGAGAGAGAAGAGAGAAGTACAAAGATAGAGCCGGACTTAGATAATAAATGAAACTTCTATTAAACTGACAAACGAAAAGAATCAAAAGAGCGAGGGAGGAAGACAACTACATATTACTAAAAAAATATATATTACTTTCATCAGAAGGACAAGATTCTCACACCACCACACAGTGAGATCAAGAAAGCACCACTAAATCATTCTTACATAATTACCTCGCCAGTCAAAATAATCAGCCATAAACATAACAAACTATCTCACCCATTGCAAAACTACACAATATTTATATATATTCCATAAAAGTTACCGAGATATTTTCGTTAGTACATGTTAGTATAATTTCATATACCATTGCCTACTGTGTCCTTGTTTCATCATGGTCACGGCAGCAGAGAGATGCATGAGGTAGAGAAATCATTACAGTAAACTCGTAATGCTTTCCACCTCCGAGTGTCTGCAGAATGACGCACATTTACACAAGTGTATGCTGCTGCTGCCTTTCATCCCACTAGCAGAGGAGACACTAATCCTATACCCATTACCCATCCATTCATCTATCCACCTACCCTCATACCATTCCGCCTCACACATCCCCTCATGCACATTAACAGAGCGAGGGTGATGGCTCATTCATCCTCCACTTGCATATATTTGGTTCTGATCGCATCCGATTCGTTAAATGTTAGATTGTACCTTGTTCACATTTTGCCAAGTTCATGTATTCTCTTTTGTGCCTCTATCTCCTAATACTGCCGTTTTCTGTATTAGATAGATAGATAGATAGATAGATAGATAGATAGAGAGAGAGAGAGAGAGAGAGAGAGAGAGAGAGAGAGAGAGAGAGAGAGAGAGAGAGAGAGAGAGAGAGAGAGAGAGAGGGGGGATGGGGTTTACGTTAAAAATTGTATAGAGGTAATAAGTAGAAAACGCTTTGTTTCTTTTGAGTTGAAGTATACTGACAATACTATGTTAACAAAAAATGTCACAGTTATTTAAAAAAACCAAACATTACATTCTTCCTAATTTTCTTCTAAAGCTATTTTAGATATTGAACATATTATTGCATCATCTGATAGACCTTGTCAAAGTCGACAATTTTGTCTCAATGCATATTTGCTCTAGGACTAGTAACTGTGCTGTAAAATGGCGTCAAATGCTTTTGACGTATGGTCGATATTTTCCAGGCCCAAAAATAATATAATAAATATTTCCGTCACAGAAACGTGTGTCGGGTGCATCAGGTTTTCTTACAGTTTCTTACAGTAGATCATCTGGGAAAATGGCAAAATAGGCCTGTGGATCCAGCTCAGTACCAGAGCCTGCACTGCTGCGAGTGTCCGGGTTGTTGGCGGCGGCGGCAAACGTAACACCACTAATATTATGAATTTACGCTATGAAATAATTTCGAGTCCATCGACGGGAAGGCAGAATTAAGCCCAGAAAGGAAAATACCACATAGGGTAGAAAAACAATTATATTTTTTGTGGGCCCTTCATTGCTTGGGGCCATACACACCATAGCGTACTTGGCGTATAGGTTAATTTGGCCCTGGTAACAATGTTCAAAGTACGGTATAATCAGAAATGGTGAGAGGATGATGAGCACTGGCGAGGCTTCCTAAGTGTTATCAGGGAGGGACGGTGGACGATGAGAGGACCTTGAGAGGCCTTAATGAGGAAAAATGTGTTTATGTTTGGCGTCTCTCGTGTGTGTGTGTGTGTGTGTGTGTGTGTGTGTGTGTGTGTGTGTTGTGTGTGTGTGTGTGTGTGTGTGTGTGTGTGTGTGTGTGTGTGTGTATCCTTCCACATGAAGCCCTTACATTCACTCACATGTCGGGTATGCTAAGGACTCTTGCTAAATGTGCTTAAAGAGCTTTTTCGCCAGCAAGGGGGAGCTAACGCAAGAGAAAGACAGAAAGAGAAAACGTGCGTGACGAAGGAAGAGGGAAATGAGAGGGAGGGAAGCACGGATGAAGGTTGAAAGGAGAGAGTGAGTAGATAGAATTGAGAGAAGTGAAAATGAGAGGAAGGGAAAGTCAGAAAGTAAAATGTACACAAAAATAAATACTTCATAGCTTAGAAAGAGCAAGAAGATGGTAAGAGGAAGGGGCAAACCTTGATCATAATAATGATGAAAGAGGAAAATAAACAGAGGAACATGCACCAGCGTCAATTAGTTAAGAAATCGTATCGTAAATCTCACTTATATAAATTGATCTAAATTAAACTCTTTCCCATATTATTACGCTATCTACTTCTTGGTTTCCTACAGAGAAAAAGAAGTTTAATTTCATGGACTCTATAACCTCACTGATGCAAGTTGTAAAAATATGGCGTGAAAAACTAGACGTTATCAAAATAAACACAAAGTGCACTCCACTGAGCTTCAATGGACCAAGGCAGCAATGTTATGTTGTGAAAGGAAGGGAGATGGAAAGTGCTACGGAGAGAAAGAGATGGAGATGGAGATGGAGAATGATGAAGAGAGAGAAATTCAGCGGTAAGGTAACGTAAATAAATTTAAAAAAAGATAGAATGTGGCAAAACAAAAAATACAACGAACGAGAGAGAACACAAATAGAGGCATAAGAGGAAAGGAGCATGGAGTGAACGGGAGGTCGAGAGGCTTTCCCCCTTAGCTCAAGTGGCGGCCAAAAGTCAAACAAGTCCAGGTAAACAATCTCGCAACACTCGCGGCGCAACACTGTGTCCTACTTAAAGGTGTTCGCTGCATATTCACGGTTCACTCACCATACTGCACCAACGACAAAAAACAGTTCGAAAGGAAATGGAAATACACATGAAAATGATAAATACTCGGTAGCATTATTCCTCTACTGCTATATTATATCACCGCATTCATGGATCTTACACACAAATAATTAAAGAAAATCCTGAAAATTTTATGCAACAAAGAGCTCAATAATATCGCGCTGACAACATACCACTTTAATATAATATAAGTTAATAAATTAAATAAAATAATAATTAAAAAAAAAAAAAATTAATTAAAAAAAATAAAAAATAAAAAATAAATAAATAAATAAATATATAATATAATATATATATATATATATATATATATATATATACACACACAAACAAACACATAACGTATTATCCCGGACCCATACCCATAACAAATGTAATCATACATAATCACCCTGCATTAAGAGACTTGAAAATATTTTGTTCATGATGCAACTAAAGGGAGTTGGGTTAGAGTCTCTTGCATGATATTATGCACATAAGCCATACATTATTAAAGCATTCAATAATAATCCCAGATAGTAATTTTGAAACATATTTCCCTCTGTAACGTTAGAGAGAGAGAGAGAAAAAGAGAGAGAGAGAGAGAGAGAGAGAGAGAGAGAGAGAGAGAGAGAGAGAGAGAGAGAGAGAGAGAGAGAGAGAGAGAGAGAGAGAGAGAGAGAGAGAGAGAGAGAGAGAGAGAGAGAGAAAAGGGAAAGAAAAGAGAAGGGGAAGATAGTGTGTGTGTGTGTATCAGATAATAACAATGTAATATTCACAAGTGCAACACAGAAATTCCAGAGAGGCTTAACGAAAAGCTTTATAGAAAATGAATAATCGGGTGTAAGGTCACAAATAGACATACCAAAGGGAGACAAAATCTACCGGTAAACACAATCACCTTTGACGACACACATGTAAATTAAAAAAAAAAAATAACTGTAAACAATATCAGGATCAGATCACATTAGAAATAGGTGTTCGTCTTAGTATTTTTTGAGCTACAAACTTGGATCCACGTAAACGCACAACACTCTGTTTTAATGTCTCCAGAATAAGTTTGCTTTGTTTTTCACGCTGTGTTTGTGTGTTTAGAACCTGATGCTTGAGTGTCTTGTGTGTGACGTTTGATTGCTTAGAGAACGAACAAAGCTTTGGAATGTTAGTGTGGTTGTGTGTGAGTGTGGTGCTTTGTGAGAAGTTATATCAAGTCCTTTATATTTTTCCTAACAGCCGAGCAAATATTTAGATCATTTTTTTTTCTTCGCTTTCCCTTTGTAAAGAAAGTGAATAACGGAGACTCTGCACATATTGACTCTGCCACTGACAATGCGTATCATATGTACGTTGTGCTCACCATCCATACTTTCCAATGGGTGAAACAATGAAAAAAGCATTTCTATATTGTGAATATTGTTTTGTATTAGTTAGAAATAATATATATATATATATATATATATATATATATATATATATATATATATATATATATATATAAATATATATATATAATAATAATAATAATAATAATTTGTTACCATAAATTTGTATATTCTACAGTCTACACCATAAGCATTATACATAATTTTCTATGGTAAAAAAAAGTAGATAAACAGGTGTACCGAATGAGAAAGATATATACATAGTTCGCATGTGTTCAAAATTTGTTTCTAATTAGTTTGTTTATTCTTCAATCTTTTTGTTTAGTTGGTCGGTACTCTTATTTGTCCTTTCCTGTTTACATGTAAATGAGCTGTATGTTTGTCTGTCTGCCTCTCCCTGTCTCCACACGTCTGTCTGTACTTGTCGCTCCAAATCTCTTCTTTTCTGTCCTTCCTCCCGTCCATTACCCTCGGTCCCCTCGCTACCTCCCCTCGCCTAACCCCTCTTTTTTACCTTGCAATCCAGAGTTATTCCAGCCTCTTTCTCGCCCTTTTCCTTCACATTTATCCTTTCCCTTTTATATTCTCGTTCTTTCCTAAGGAGGATTTTATTTCCCAGTGTCTAGTTTCGTCCTGACTTCTGTATGTGTATATATATATATATATATATATATATATATATATATATATATATATATATATATATATATATATATATATATATATATATATATATATATATATATATATATATATATATATATATATATATAAATAAATAAATATATATATATATATATATATATATATATATATATATATATATATATATATATATACATATATATAAATATATATATATATATATATATATATATATATATATATATATATATATATATATATATATATGTATGTATATATGTATGTATATGTGTATGTATATGTGTATGTATGCATGTATGTATCTATGTACGTATGTATGTATGTATGTATGTATGTATGTATGTGTGTGTGTGTGTGTGTGTGTGTGTGTGTGTGTGTGTGTGTGTGTGTGTGTGTGTGTGTGTGTGTGTGTGTGTGTGTGTTTGTATGTGTGTGTGCGTGTGCGTACGCGCGCTCATATATATAAATATATATATATATATAAATATATATATATATATATATATATATATATATATATATAGACACACACACACACACACACACACACACACACACACACACACACACACACACACACACACACACACACACACACACACACACACAAGTGCTGAAGACAATGGTTTTTGACCAACACTTAATACATTGATCAGGAAAGTGAAAGATAAAACTATCAAATTGATGAATCAAAGTGTGACGCACTGAGCGAAGGTTCCGTTTCATCTGTCCCTGCAGAGCAGTATCGTCTTTTTGCGTCACCTCGTAAATTCATGAAGAGAATGATCGTCCGGCTGAGTTTTGGCAATTTCGTTAGTGATACGAAACGTTCCATCTTACAAACAGAAAAGGGATACTGTAGACTTGAAAGTCTTCAATACTTTCACTGAACGCAAATGTCCTGCCGATCAGTGCAAAGGACCGCAATTTGTAGTAGTCAGGCGGTTTGAATAAGAGTCAGTTACTTGATTGTCTGCTTGTGTCAGAAAGCAGATCAAACATGCAGTGGGAGAGACAGTATGTGTCAAGTCAATCTTCTGTGTAATAGATGAATGGCGTCCGAAAAACAACGAAAATTTTTCTTGTTCGTCTTCTATTCATTGCTATTCAAGACAACACGTATCAGCTATGAAAGTGCTATATTTTGTCAGGGATGATGGCGTGTTGCCCCGTCTTTGTGAAGGTAGACGGTCAAGTGTCTGAGTACAGTGTTTGCTGGACGTACAGTTTTCACATTACTGTTCATCTCGGTTTCATATCGGCTCAAAAATAGGACTATCGTTGCTTCTTTAATGAGTAACGTATATTGCCTGAATAACCGATTCGGTTCAAGATAACATAACAAAATAGCATATATAAGTTTCTCAGAATAAAACCTAAATATGAATCGTAATATCATTAACGATAAACATAATTTCTTTCACTAAGAACCATTTCCTTTACACAGATGTTGTGTTGCCGACCAACTACTAACATTTTCCAGCCGTAACAATGCACCTTGCTGGCGCCTCACACAGACTCGTCAACATGGTCCCGGGAAGCTGGCGTGACGGCCTTAACGCCAGAGTTGCAGAGATGCAGCTTTAATACAGAAATTTAATCAACAATTAAATCGTGACAGAACAAAGACTCATCAGAAGTAAACATTAATTCAGTGAATAAAAAATAAGTATGTTTATTTTTTTACTAATCCTTAAAAGTATTCAAACATTCTTTTCTTTATCAGCATAAACAATAAATGAATAAATTAAACCAACAAACGTCTCTATTTTAATAACTTTCATCCACACGTCTACACTTCCCAACACAGTAGCAGCGAAATGTAACATATTACCATTCCTCTCATTTTCATTTGCCTTCCTCTCCCTCCAAGACTTAATGTGTCCACCTAAATTGAGAATCAGTGGTGCGTTCACAGTCTTATGATACATAGATGTACTTTACCTTCAGCAATAAATACAACAAAACCGAACATTTGCATGACTCAAAAGTAATCAGAAAACATCAACACCTCACGCACGACATTTATAACGAGGAATACAGAAGCTGGTAATTATAAAAAATACAAAAAAAAACACTACACTCGACACCACCGCCACTTTACTTCAAGTACCTCCACATATCACGTACTAAAAAAGATATCCCAATGACCATTATTGTCACCACTACCCTCGCCAAATTGCCAATTACCACCACATGAAAAGCCTTCCATTAACTACGCGTTCATAACACCTTTCAAATCCAGCCCGAATCGAACAGAAACTAACTGCCCCGGTGCCACGACCCTTACTCATCACAAAACTCTACCAACTTTACATGTACTAATAAGAGGGTAATACACAGGACGAGTTATATCGAAAAACACTATAATCCTTACCGAGAGACACGTAAAGAGAGGCAAGCGACGGCAACCTTTATTTTCATTGGGTACTAATAGGCATTTGAGGCCACCTGGAGGGCTTGCCAGATGAAAGTGATGAGCGAGGTACATGGTGACGGGACAAAGGACGGAACACGGGAGGAAAAGGAATTTTATTTTAAATTATTTTTGTGTTACTGGATTTATGTCTTTCTTTTAGTATTTTACTATTCCTCTACAACTTCCTACTTATTTGTTTGTAGTAATATAAAAAAAATAGACATAACATGGCCCCACGCGACTACCCTCTACAGTGGGTCTCAAGTAGTGTTGGTGGTAGTAGTAGTAGTAGTAGTAGTAGTAGTAGTAGTAGTAGTAGTAGTAGTAGTAGTAGTAGTAGAAGAAGTAGAAGTAGTAGTAGTAGTGTAGCAGTAATAGTAGTAGTAGTTATTTTGGTTGATGCAGTTTATGTTTTTGTTTTACTGCTGATGACATGCCAAGTGGTCCCTACAATGGTACCAAGGCCGGGCTGCCTCAAACATCCACGTCCTGTGTTATTGTCATCGCGCAATAAACGGATGATCGTAAGTGAAGCTGACAACTTTCCTGCCATTCTCAACTTTCTTTTCATTATTACATGTTTCTTCAGGATTAATGTGAACGTCAAGACAAAGAACAATAAGTACAGTTTAAATTAGTCACAGTAACTTCATGAAGGTAACTTTTAGCATAAATTACGTTTAGTTCTGTTTTTTTTTTCTTCTTAATGTAATGCATCTTCATCTGTGACGCGTAATTACAAATGTCTTTATACTTTGAAAAGTTTGGCGAAAATAAATTACACCTTTCAGTATATGATTATATGAGCGAAGAATAATATCCAAGGCCTCAGAATAATTATCTTAATGAGCAATAAACATTAAGGAAAAAATACACCGAGGCAATAAATCATGAAGTAATTAACTATAAACGGTTTCAAGGGTCATTTTGGAAGAATGACCGAGGGAAGATGGAAGGTAAAGGGAAAGGGAGAGTCAAGGGGAGGAGGGAGAGCGAGAGGGAGTGAGTGGGAAAGGGAGTACTAGTCATTTATTGTCAACGGTGAAATTCATAGAACGATGCATTTCGGCGTTCGAAAGTAACATCAATTATAAAGTGGTCGTCCCCAGCCTCCCTCACACTCCTCTCCCAGCCAAGAGACGTGAGTTATGGGGGTCAGGGAGGGTGGGAGGCGACGCACTGCTCCCTTGTCCATATATCAGGGTCATGGAGCAGCGATGGATGAGACAGCCACTGGCCACCGAATTTCCTAGACGTGAAAGACAAATGACTTCACTTACTCAGCCTTTTTTGCCTTGAGCTGAGAATGATGACGACGCTGACGCTGGCGATGATAATGATGAAACAATAATATTAATAATAAAAATAATTTCAATAACGAGCCAATTTTTCTTTTCATTTATTTTTTCTGTCATCCTTTTTATTTCATCTTTGCCTACACCATGTTCCATTCTTAACCCTCCTAGCGGCTCTCCAACCCTCCCTTCCCCGTTCTGGGCCTTTTCCTTCCATCTCCCTCAACGATGTTGCAGGTGTAAAGGTCCCAGTGAGGCCATTCATCCAGGTACGTTGTCGGGCCATGGAGGCGAGGAGGTAATGAAACAGAAAAACAATGTGTGTGTGTGTGTGTGTGTGTGTGTGTGTGTGTGTGTGTGTGTGTGTGTGTGTGTGTGTGTGTGTGTGTGTGTGTGTGTGTGTGTGTAGGGATAAACGTGTGGGGTGGGCGCGCAGGTTTGTGATTGCAGACAGACAGAGACAGACAGACAGACAGACCGGCACTTAGTCAATCGCAGATGCAGCTACTCGGGCGGAAACAGAAGCCAAGATATTCACCGCTAATAGAATCAAAGGAAGCACGAATATGATCCATTTATCTCGAATAATTACTTCCCTTATGACAG
>JAXIVD010005209.1:5000-30498 GCA_036785275.1 Cancer borealis | reverse complement strand
AACCCTCTCTAATCTCTCTCTCTCTCTCTCTAACTCTCTCTCTCTCTCTCTCTCTCTCTCTCTCTCTCTCTCTCTCTCTCTCTCTCTCTCTCTCTCTCTCTCTCTCTCTCTCTCTCTCTCTCTAACCCTATCTCTAACCCTCTCTCTAATCCTCTCTCTCTCTCTCTCTCTCCTCTCTCTCTCTCTCTCTCTCTCTCTCTCTCTCTCTCTCTCTCTCTCTCTCTCTCTCTCTCTCTCTCTAATCCCCTCTCTTCTCTCTCCTCCCCCCCCCCCGCAGCCTGTTTGCCCAGTTCTCCAATGTTCTTGCCCTGACGGTGGTGTTCTGGTTTGACTTCTCACACTCGGAGGAGGTGCCGTTCACCCCCAAAGAATTCTCCATCAAAGGCTTCCCATTCTTCTTTGCCGTGGCCATCTACTGCTATGAGGTGTGTGTGTGTGTGTGTGGGTGTGTGTGGGTGGGTGGGTGGGTGGGTGGGTGGGCGTGTGTGTGTGTATTTGTGGGTTGTGGGTTTAGTTTGTGTTGTTTTGTTTTGTTTTGTCTCCCTGTGTGTGTGTGTGTGTGTGTGTGTTTTATGTACTCATGATTTTGTCGATAAACTACTATGTGTGTGTGTGTGTGTGTGTGTGCGTGTGCAGGGTGTGTGTGTTTTTTATGTGTGTGTGTTTTTTATGTGTGTGTGTGTTTTTTATGAGTGTGTGTGTGTTGTAACCTTCCCCCTTGGTTTTCAGGGTGTGTGTGTATGTGTGTTTATGTGTGTGTATGTGTGTGTGATGTAACCTTCTCCCTTGGTGTGCAGGGTGTGTGTGTGTGTTTTTATGTGTGTGTGTGTTGTAACCTTCTCCCTTGGTGTTCAGGGTGTGAGTGAATGTGTATGTGTGATGTAACTTCCCCCCATCATGTGCAGGGTGTGTGTGTGTGTGTTTTTATGTGTATGTGTGTGTATGTATGTATGTGTGTGTGTAACCGTCCCCTTGGCATATAGGGTGCTGGCATGATCCTGTCGTTGGAGGAGTCGATGGCAGAGCACATGAGGGACAAGTTCCGGTCCATCTTCATATGCACGATGGGCGGCCTCACCACACTATACATCTGCTTTGGGGTGTCCGGCTATGCTTCATTTGGACCCCGTGAGTGTACTGGGACTTATACACACACACACGCACACACTCAGACACTCACACACACACACACACACTCAGACACACTCACTCAGACACACGCACACACGCAGCCATATTTATTTACATTTTTGACGTTTTGTATATGTTTTTTTTTTTTTTTTTAAATTTATATTCGTCTTTTCATCATCATCTTTACTCTGTTTTCTTTTTTTTTATGGGTGTGATTTATTTATTTTTTCTGTGTCTGTCTCTCTCTTTCTCACAATTTCCTCCTTCTCTTGTTCTCTGTTTTTCTTATAATTTCATTCTCTCCCTCCTCCTCCTCCTCCTCCTCCTCCTCCTAACACCTCCTCCCCCCCGTACAGACACCATGGACATCATCACCTTGAACCTCCCCCACGGCCAGGGTTCCATCATTGACTTCGCCGCGGTGGTAAAGATCTGTCTGGGTGTGTCTCTCTTCTTCACCTACCCCATGATGCTCTTCCCTGTCACACACCTACTCGACAAGACTCTCGGCCTAGCCTCGGCACCTCACAAGGGGGTAAGTAAGGGGAGGGAATAAATGAATGAATAAATAAATAAATCATATACTGTCATACCCCGCCGGACACGAGTTCACCGTGCACGAAACTCACGTTTACACGAATAGGTGAACCTGTTATTCGCCCAACACGAAATTTGTCATGTACGATGGACTCAGGAACGTAATAGTCGTGTTCGGCGGGGGCTGACAGTACAGTGCTCCCTCCAATTTTGTGCCTGAGACCAATCTGCATCTTAAGTCCAGATACAGTAAAATGGTCGTTGTAATGAATGTTCTTATGGATAATGATAATGTTTACGTTTGTCTGTATTTTTCTTTATTGTAGGATGTATAATTATATGTATTTGTGTAGAAAAAAGGCCAAAAATATGACTCAAATCACCATAAGGTTAATGATTCCAATTTTGCGGCCTGTAAGGTTGACCAATTTCAGGCAATATTGGAGAAAACACTGAACAATACAAAAGGAATGAGATGCTTGTGTCTAACTATACTCTAACCTAACTAATGTAATGGAAACTAACCTAAACCTAACTAATGTAATCTAACCTAAACCTAAACCTAACTAATGTAATGTAAACTAAACTAACCTAACCTAACTAATGTAATGAAAAATAACCTAATCTAACTAACGTAATGTAACCTAACCTAAACCTAACCCTAACTAATGTAATGTAACCTAACCTAACTAATGTAATGTAACCTAACCTAAACCTAACCTAACCTAACCTAACCTAACTAAACTAATGTCGCATCCTTCTAACTCCACCACCCTTCCCCCTCCCCCCTTAGAACCTGATGCGTCTGGTGCTGATGGCGTTGACTGGTGCTGTGGTGAGTGCTGTGCCTAACTTTGCTGTGTTGATGAGTCTGATCGGGGCTACCTGCTGCACCCTGCTGGCCTTCATCCTGCCTGCTGCCTTCCACCTATCCATCTTCAAGCAGTGAGTATAACTTTGACTGATTGACTGACTGGCTGGCTGATTGACTGACTGGCTGATTGACTGACTGGCTGGCTGATTGACTGACTGGCTGGCTGATTGACTGACTGGCTGGCTGATTGACTGACTGGCTGGCTGATTGACTGGCTGGCTGATTGACTGGCTGACTGATTGACTGACTGGCTGGCTGATTGACTGACTGGCTGGCTGATTGACTAACTGGCTGGCTGATTGACTGGCTGGCTGATTGACTGACTGGCTGGCTGATTGACTGACTGGCTGGCTGATTGACTGACTGGCTGGCTGATTGACTGGCTGGCTGACTGATTGACTGACTGGCTGGCTGATTGACTGACTGGCTGGCTGATTGACTGACTGGCTGGCTGATTGACTGACTGGCTGGCTGATTGACTGGCTGGCTGATTGACTGGCTGACTGATTGACTGACTGGCTGGCTGATTGACTGACTGGCTGGCTGATTGACTAACTGGCTGGCTGATTGACTGGCTGGCTGATTGACGACTTGGCTGGCTGATTGACTGACTGGCTGGCTGATTGACTAACTGGCTGGCTGATTGACTGGCTGGCTGATTGACTGACTGGCTGGCTGATTGACTGACTGGCTGGCTGATTGACTGACTGGCTGATTGACTGACTGGCTGGCTGATTGACTGACTGACTGGCTGATTGACTGTCTGGCTGATTGACTGATTGACTGTCTGACTGATAAACTGACTGACTATTTGACTGATTGATTGACTGTCTGGCTGATTGACTGACTGACAGTCTGACTGATAAACTGACTGACTATTTGACTGATTGATTGACTGTCTGGCTGATTGACTGATTGACTGACTAGCTAATGAATGGTGATTGGTGTTAATTTGAGTGACTAATTTTGTGATACTAGTTTATTTATTTATTTTGTTATTTTTTGTCTCATTATTGTAATTTATTTTTACATTCGGCTTTTTTTTTGTTTTCTAATTTAATTTTGAGTTTGCATCCTTTTTTTTTTCTTTTACACTTTTTTTTTCTGAATCTGTTTTCTGCCTATGTATATATTTTACTCTTTTTATTTTTTTTTATTTTTTATTTATTTATTTATTTATTTATTTATTTATTTATTTTATTTTTTTTTATTTTATTTTTTATTTTTTATCTTTATTTCATTCCTTTACCCTCTTTGTATAATTTTCTTTTTCTTTTTCTTCGTCAAGTCATTTGCATAAGATGACAAACACATTTAGGTTTGTATAGTGTAATAGTTGGGAGTCATTTAATAGTTGGGAGTCATTAGCGTGATGACTTAGCAAACTAGTACCGTATATACATAATAGTTTCCTTGTCTGTATACCTTAGTTCACCTCCTAACACACACCTTCTTCCACTCCTTCCTCTACTCCCTTTACTCATTGTTTGCACTCCTTCCTCTACTCCCTTTACTCATTGTTTGCACTCCTTCCTCTACTCCCTTTACTCATTGTTTGCACTCCTTCCTCTACTCCCTTTACTCATTGTTTGCACTCCTTCCTCTACTCCCTTTACTCATTGTTTACACTCCTTCCTCTACTCCCTTTACTCATTGTTTGCACTCCTTCCTCTACTCCCTTTACTCATTGTCTGCACACCTTCCTCTACTCCCTTTACTCATTGTTTGCACACCTTCCTCTACTCCCTTTACTCATTGTTTGCACTCCTTCCTCTACTCCCTTTACTCATTGTTTGCACTCCTTCCTCTACTCCCCTTTACTCATTGTTTACACTCCTCTTAATACATTCCTTCCATCTAGTTCAAACCTTTAAACACACCTCATCTTTGTGTTTTGATAAGTCCTCCTCCTTCCTGTCTCCTATATTCCTTAAAGTGGACTTATCATATACTTTCTATCTATCTATATATACAATGCTCCCTCAAATTTTCCGATATTCCAATTTTGCAGTACAGTAAAATGGTAAATTTGAATGAATGTTCTTATGGATAATGATAATATTTATGTTTGTCTGTATTTTTCTTTATTGTAGGATGTATAATTACGTGTATTAGTATACAAACACGGCCAAAAATATGACTCAAATCACCATAAGGTTAATGATTCCAATTTTGTGAGTTCAAATTTTGCAGCATACAATGTTGACCAATTTCACATAATATTGGAGTGAGCATTGTATCCGTGTTATATTGTTACCCTGCTTACACCCTTCACCATATCCTTATATACTCTTTACACAGCTTTACACATGCACCTCCTTCTTAGCTACGTATAGTATTGCCACTCCTCCCTGCCAACAACACCCCACCCCCCCATAACACCCCACCCCCATAACACCCCACCCCCTCAACACCCCACCCCCATAACACCCTTCCCCCCCGGCAGACGGTTGACGCGGCGGCAGCGTTACTTTGACGTGATGCTGATAGTGCTGGGCGTGTTGGGGTCGGTGGTGGGTCTGTGGGACGCGTTTGACCGCATGAGCCAAGCACACGACCCTCTCCTTGCCCTTGACGAGTTCTCCTCCCACAAGAATGGCTCTGTCCACCACCACCCTGCCTCCCCACACCTCCCCATGACCCCCACTGACCTCACCCTCACCAACCTGTCTGAGGGTGTGAGGAAGTATGGGTCAGGGGAGGAGACAGGTGTTAAGAGTGTGGTTAGTGACCCTAACACCATTCTGGATCCCTTGAGTGTGTCGCCTCAGGGCCAGGGTGTTGTGGTGAAGGGGAAAGTGCCAGTGCCAAGTGCCAGGAAAGCCATGCCCTCTGTGCCAGGGGAAGGGCAGCTGTCGGGCCAGACCAAGGCAGTGCCCGGAGAGGCTCTTGACAATATCACTTTGCATAGCAGTGCCTCACTTCCCAAGATGGTGCCAAAGACTGAGGTGCCACCGCAGAGTGCTACATTAAGTGGCACTGTGCCTGTAAGTGTTTCCTCCAGTGACAGTGCACCTCAAAGTGTGGCACCCAATGGCACTGCATCAGGTGTGGTGAGCAGTGCCGGTGTTAAGGTGCCAAAGGTGACGGAGGCACAACCCCTCCCCCCGGTTCCCCCCACCTGAGAGCTGCCTCACCCCCACCCCCATTACAGTGTACATAGACTGTAATATATTGTTACATTTTTGCTGTGAGAATGGGACAGTTTTGTACGGCGTTGGCAAGAGGCGGTGTGTGGTCCGGGGCTGGCCCAGGTACCCAAGGCAGGTGGAGATGTGGTGGAACGAGACCAAGTGTGGCAGCAAGGGTGGTGCCACACATCCTAGTGCGGCAACAATGTGGATGTAGAGAGGGTGTACATTGTGGCAGGAAGAAGACAGGTGTGTGTGTGTGTGTGTGTTTGTGTGTGTGTGTGTGTGTGTGTGTGTGTGTGTTTGTGTGTGTGTGTGTGTGTGTGTGTGTGTGTGTGTGTGTGTGTGTGTGTGTGTGTGTGTGAGGGTGTGCAGCTGTACGTGGAGGTCGTTGTGTTATCAGTGTTGTGAGGTCATGAAAGGTTATACATACATACATATATTTAACCACAGTTGTTGGTGGTAATTGGTGGTGCTTAAAATTGAACATTAATCAGGGTGGGGAATCTGATGAATTGGTTTAAGTGAGTGTGTGGTTGTTGTGATGGTGGGGGGGAGGGGAGGGTGGGGAGGCAGGGGGGTGTTGATGTTGTGTTGTGAGGTTGGAGTCAGGTTGATGGTTGCTGAATGGTCCTTCGTTCAGGTTCCTGGTGCTGTCGCTCACCCAGTCTTCCTACATTACCATCATACCAAGCCAGGCATCACGCTACTCTACTACTATATATATACATGAAATTATATGTATATGTATATTCTTCATTATTCAGCTTCTTGTTGAAATGGCAATGTTGAGCTAAGTGTTTTGAAACGTGTAGTGTTGCCTGTGTTAGTTGCCTGGTATAGTAACGTTCAGGGAGTTTATATTCCATGCCCTGAGTCTGAAGGCTGGCTGAACATAAGAACATAAGAATTGAGGAGACTGCAAGAGGCCAGTTAATGACCTACATGAGGCAGCTCCTTCACGTTAGCTGCACCACTATAATACACCATCATTTAAATTTATGTTGGAAAAAACACTAAATTTATGATAACAATTAGTTTTGAAGAAAGTTTTGCTTCTTATGGGACAGGTAGTGCACTCAGCTTATGTTATGTGTGTCATCTGCCCGTGTGTGGGATGACCAAATGTGTAACACTTGCTTTGTACAAACATGCACACACACACACTCATATATTGAACTTCCATACATGTGTACACTAATGGATGGATATTTTTTATGTCACACACACACACACACACACACACACACACACACACACACACACACAATGCATGCCTAACTTTTCTACTTCACCCTTGGCTTACATTCCTGAAGTGTGTTTTGAGAATAGTATTTACTCTTCAAACACTAAGAGCCTCCCTCCCCTTCCCCTTCCCCTTCCCCTTCCCCCTCAACAAGAAAGAAGAATAGGAATCAGAGGCAAAATGCAAACTCAAAACACTTCAACTTATTATTGATGTGTATTTCAAAGGGTGATCAGGGATAGATAGAAAAACAAATCAAAACAAAAAGGGGGAGTGTTTTGATATTAATTGACTTGTTTCAAAAAAGTATGAAGGTGGAAACAAAACAAACAAAAATAGAAGTTCTCAAACACTTGTGCATCTTTAACGTAAGGGACATTTTGCATTCATTTGAAGTCTAGTGTTGAAGAGTAACACCATTCTGACTCCCACTTGTACTAGCCATTGTGGTGGTGTGCTAGATAGAGTCTGCCTCAGGATTTAACCAGTGTGTAATGCAGTCCTGGTCTTGCTATGAACACTGTCACCTCATTTATCGTGGATGTAGTGAGTCAGATGCTGCAGCTACTTGGGAGAGAGAAGATAGAAATATTTCTCTATATTAGAGAGTTTTAGGAAGCTGGAGGGATGGAGAGAGAAGTACTAGAGTTGGTTGTGGTATATTGTAAGGTATTTATACAACTATGTAGTGGAAGTTTATACTATACGTACATGTGTGTGTATATTTTTAATTGGGGTATGAAAGGCTTGATTCATGTTCTGTATGTCCTTTGAGGGACTAATTAACACCACTGATGAGGATTATTTTTTTATTCAGATTATTTTGTGGCGTGTCTCTTTGCATCAGTGTGTCATTATTAATTATTCCAATGGCTGGTTCTGGTCCCTTGGTGCTAGCAGAACACACACACACACACACACACATGCCAGAGGTTCTTCCTAACATTCCATTCTTGATACATTTCCAAGAGTAAAGGAAGTTTTAACATTTCCTTAACTTTCCAGACTCTTCTTCCAAAGCTATGAAACAAATAATAATAATAATAATAATAATAATGAATAATAATAATGCAATTCATATTCTAGTAAGGAAAACTTGTAATTATCTAATGTTTAAGCATAACTTTCCCACATCATTGCCTCATTATAATACCAATGATAATGATATTATTAATTACATGACAAATAATGGATTTTATATACAACAAATATCTTTATTGCTCGGCTATTTTTTATTTATTCATTTTTATAGATGTATTAACCTACTTTTCCTTGCAACATTTTACACAATTGGAAACAAATTCAACACACTCCATCCTGATTGTGTTCATCCTCGTGTCTGCTTCTTGGGTACTAACTAACTAACTAACACTTGCACGCCCTCACCTTGTGTCTCTGCCTTCCTGTCATTCTTGTTGTTCTGGCCAGCCAACACTTTACCGGGTAGAGAGTTTTCCAGTGTTCCAGGCTACTGTTGTGGGTGTGAGAGTGAGAGAGAGAGAGAGAGAAAAAGAGAGAGAGAGAGAGAGAGAGAGAGAGAGAGAGAGAGAATGTTGTTGGTCTTGCAAGTGGTGATGATCGCTGTCTTAGTGCTATTTACGATATCAATAGTAAATATATATATATATGCATATATATATACAGTATATATTTTTATTAATTCTATATGGGTATATTTTGCTGTAAAGAAAAGGCTCTAAATGCAATACTGTACTACTAATTTAGTGTGTGTGTGTGTGTGTATGTACGTGTGCGTGTGTATGTGTATCTATGAGAAGAAACTTTGTTCAGTTCTCTCATTAAGTATTTTAAGATTGTCAATATTTTATCATCGAAGTGTTTGCTGAGGAAACTCTGGTGAATTTCCTGACTAATTTATATCATTATGTTTGTGGATGCAATGGTGATGGTGACGGGGAAGGAAACTATTGTATTTGTTTTCTCTTTTATTTATTCAAAGTAAGTCTCAGTTAACGGGGGATTTTTTTCCCCATAAGTTTCAATTGTACAAGTGTCGTAAATGTAAACTTTTTTTATTTTATTTTTCAATTTTTAATGGTTGTGGTTATTTGCATTTACCTCAATTTTGTTCTTTTTCTGGGTATTTCTTCCTCTGGTTTTGGTTTTTAAAACACTTTTAGTTTGAGTGCAATATTTCTGTTGTTCTTTTTATATATTTTTTCAGTGTCATCTATTGGTTCCATGCAATTTTTTGATAGTCTTTTTGATATTAATGCAGTGTAATTTATTTTGTTTCAACTTGATGTTTGCATTACTAAGTTTGCGGTGAAAGTTAATGTTTGTTTCGGTGCAATTTTTTTATGTACGTATTGTGTTGACTTGTTCCACCTTCCCCTTCCAGGCAATGTATTCCTCATTGATTTAAACTTTTAATAATCAAATGTAGTTTTCTTGCCTTTCTAGTTTCAAGATTTCTCATTCATTTTTCTCTTCTTACATTTAGATTACAGTCTAAATCTTTCTGTAATGTAGATTATTTATTTCAGTGCCTTATTGCAGAACATAATTATTCATTTTTTTCCCCATTTCCTTGTTCATTTTAATTAATTTTATTTTTAACCCTAGCACGCGCACCTTTTAGTCTGAATGAACAATAACTAAACATTTTACTATTTCCCGAGGCAGCTTATTAAACACTAGCTTGGGCCAGACTGTAGAAGCTCTTATATCTTGAGAGAGAGAGAGAGAGAGAGAGAGAGAGAGAGAGAGAGAGAGAGAGAGAGAGAGAGAGAGAGAGAGAGAGAGAGAGAGAGAGAGAGAGAGAGAGAGAGAGAGAGAGAGAGCGAGAGAGAGACTGTACCGTACTGTACCGTACCGTGTCCTGTTCTCATGTTAATAAATATAATGTATTTTGGACAAACTGTTGAAGTGTGTTTGTTTTGACACCTGTGCGAGGGAGTGAGTCTCTGGAGTCTAGACTGGTGTCGGGATTTTACTTCACTTATTTTCTTCTTCATTTTTTAAGGTATTGCAAGCTATAATTTGAATTGTTCTCCTTATCACAAATGGATAATTATGTGACTGACTGACCATCTTAATTATATGACACTTAAGTTTAAAGCAGCCATTAGGCATACTGCTGCTATAAATATTGAAATTATACAAATATTTGCTTTAAAAGAATTGAGGAACTTATAAAATATCACTGATTGCACTTTTCACACTTTTCATATAAATTGCAGATCTAAGAGCCCTTGAATTTGATCACCACATGTGTGATTAGATAAGTGTGTGCACAGCTGTCATGAAATAAGTGTGTGTATGCCACTTAGGAGAAAATTGTAAATACATAGATGTAGTATTGAAACCCATATGAATTAACCAATGAAGTTGATCCTCAGTGAAGTGGGGATACGTGGGAGGAAAGAGAGAGGAGATTGAGAAGCTTAGAGCATAGAAGGACAAGGAATACATGGAGAGAGAGAGAGAGAGAGAATATGATTGGGTGATATGTGATGTATGGTGATGACAATGTATGTATAGTGAGTGATGGTGACTTACTCTATCACTAAGACTAAGATGATGATGGTGATGTGATGGTGAGTTCACGTACTAGTGTTGTGATGTAGTGTGAAGGTGATGATGTGGTGATGCGTGGTGATGAGTAGTGGTGGTGTGGTGAGAGTCCTTCATCACTTTGTCTTGATGGTGATGAGTGTGTGGATTGAGGTGACACTCCCCATCACTGTCTGTCATGGCGGGAGTGAAATCAGTCGGCAAACGCAGAATGTAATGACCATTGTTCTCCGAAAGCACCACTTGGGGGAGAGAGACACCCTCCCCCTCCCCCTCCTCCACCACCACTGTTCCCTCCGTACCCCCATCAGTCTTCCCCTCCTCCCTGGTGGGGCATGGCGGGGGGCCGGGATCATCAAATTTAATCGTAATAAACCCCACTTTATGATTGAAGTCGATAGGATTCTGTAAAGACTTCTTGGTGTTGTCTGTAGTGGTGGTGACATCAATAGGGACTGTGGTAGAAGTGGTAGTGGTGGTGGTAGGATCAATGGTTCCTTCCTCTATTGATACTGTGGTGGTGGTGGTGGTGGTAGTGTCCATGAGGGTGTCTGCGGCAGCTGTCTTGTGCCTGATGGCCTCCTCGGATAACTCCTTCTCGTGCTTCATGGAGTGGGTCAAGTAGTCCTGGAGGGAAGCAGTTTCCAGCGGACAAAACTGGAAAGACAGGCAGGGAGGAAGTGTGTGAGAGAGAGAGAGAGAGAGAGAGAGAGAGAGAGAGAGAGAGAGAGAGAGAGAGAGAGAGAGAGAGAGAGAGAGAGAGAGAGAGAATTGGTGCCATAAAAGGTAATAATAAACAAATAAATAAATAAATAAATACTAAAGGAAATAAAATGAGAGAGAGAGAGAGAGAGAGAGAGAGAGAGAGAGAGAGAGAGAGAGAGAGAGAGAGAGAGAGAGAGAGAGAGAGAGAGAGAGAGAGAGAGAGAGAGAGAGAGAGAGAGAGAGAGAATGGTAGAAGAAAGGGAAGCTAGCATGAAAAACAACAACACTATCTCTCTCCTTCTACTGATCCTAACACAATCTTACACTTCCCCCTAACACACACACACACATGGCACTCACCTGACACCTATACGGCAGCTCATTCTTAGGGTGCCGGCGGGCCATGTGTCTTTTGAAGTAGTTAGGGTACCGGCACTCAAACTGACACACCGGGGCAGGGCAGCGGAAGGGTTTGAGGTCCTGGTGTCCTAGCTTGTGTCTCCGCATTGTGTTGTGATCCCGAGCCTTCCAACCACACAGAGGACAGCGGTGTGGTCGCTCCCCAGTGTGCTTTCTGGAGGGAGGGGGGAAGAGAGAAGAAGGAAGGAGAGGAGGAGGAGGAGGAGGAGTAGTAAAGTGGAGAGAAGGAAAAATATGAAAAAGAGCAGTGTAGGTAAAAGTAGTATTGATAAAATAATTGTCATGGAATTTTGAGTGACAGTATCTCTTGTGTCTCTCTCTCTGTCTTTCTCTTATCAATCACACACACATACACACACACACACACACACGTACGTACACAGGGCTTACCTCATGTGCACTTTGAGGCCATACTTCTTAGAGCATCGGTAAGGGCAGTGAGGGCAAGGATACGGCTTCTTCTTTAAGTGTACCTGAAACAATGCAAGTTATCTCAGCCTCACCTGCTCCTGAGGGTGTTAAACAGGTGTGTGTGTGTGTGTGTGGTGTGTAGGCGTAAAACAGGTGTGTGTGGTGTGTCGGTGTGAAACAGGTGTGTGTGTGTGGTGTGTAGGTGTAAAACAGGTGTAGTGTGGTGTGTAGGTGTGAAACAGGTGTGGTGTGGTGTACAGGTGTTCATGTTATGTGGTGGTGTGTGTGGTACAGGATGGAGTCAGGTTTAATGTTGAATTATTTTATACTCATTAAAACCTAACCTAACCTAATACTGATTGAACATTTTGAATCTTAGAAATTAGTGGTAGAAAGAGGTTATTATATTAAAGTGTTCTAGGGAATTTCTTGTTATATGTACATCTCGCTCGAGCACGAACACACACACACACACACACACACTCTTAAAAGGGAGGAACTATATATCTTTCTTTCTTTCTTTCTTTACCTAGCAAAGATTTAGGGAGAAAGATAAAATTTACCTTTGAGAATAATCTATCATGCCCAAAACACACACACACAAACACACACACACACTCACTATGTCTATGTGTAGTTTGAGAGCCTTGCGATCCTTGAACCATCGCTGACACTCTTCACAGTAAGTCTTCTCGGCCCAGCCTGGCAAGTCCTTCTGTCTGGTTAAGTGAATCACCTGATGGTTGAGGAGCTGTGATAACTGTTTGAATGCCTTGCCACACGTCTGGAGAGAGAGAGAGAGAGAGAGAGAGAGAGAGAGAGAGAGAGAGAGAGAGAGAGAGAGAGAGAGAGAGAGAGAGAGAGAGAGAGAGAGAGAGAGAGAGAGAGAGTTAGTTAGTTAGTTATTAGATATCACCTCTACGCCTACTAATGAGAGGTGGATGGTGTTAGCTATGATAGGTGACAGTTTTACACACACACACACACACTTACCTTACACACATGGTCTCTGCTATCAGAGTGTATCTTCTGGTGTACGAGGAGCCTTTGTTGTGTACAGGTCTTATACGTGTGACAGATGCCGCAGGTCAGCAGGTCAATGTCCAGCTCGTGACACTTCCACAGATGCAGCTGACACAATGACCACTGCAGGCCACATACAGGTCATAAACAGGTCACAAAAAGGTCATATACAGGCCACAAACAGGTATATGTGATTGCCAATATATTTGTATTTTTATATGTAGTGTATTCAAAATATTGGAAAGATTATTAATTGACTGATAGATCTTGTCAAACTCTATATATTTGCTCTAAGACTAATAATTTTACAGTATATTATATTTACCAACATCACTTATTTACTTCCTTCCTTCCTTCCTTCTTTCCTCGCTTATTTCCTTCCTTCCTTCCTTACTCACTTCTTCCTTCCTTTCTTCCATCCATTCTTCTATCCATCCATCCATCCATCCTCCCTCCCTCCCTCCCTTCCTTCCTTCCTTCCTCCCTCCCTTCCTTCCTTCCTCCTTAATTAATTCCCATTAAGTGTACATACCTTAACGATCCTTACCTTATCATACCTGAGTGCACAGTAAGGACAGGTAAATCCTCTCTCCTTCCCCTTCCCTACCCCTCCTCCGTGACACTCCCGGTGCGCCTCTAGATTAGCCTCGTTAGAGAACTTATACTTGCAGGTAGACATGGAACACCTGTGCCGGAAGGGGGGGAGGGTTAATTAGTTAGGGAGGATGGGGGGGTGTAATTAGTTAGGGAGGAAGGGGGGGAGGGTGAATTAGTTAGGGAGGAAGGAGGGGGTGTAATTAGTTAGGGAGGAAGGGAGGGAAGGTGAATTAATTAGTTACCTGGGATGAGGGAAGGAGTGAAGAGAGATGATTGACTATATAATAACAGGTAGAAAGGGAAGAGTGTAGCTTATGGTTATGGTAAGTGAGTCTGTGTGCGTGTGTGTGTCAAGTACCTGTGTGTCTTGGCTTCCGTCGTACACACAGGTTTGGGTCGCTGTTTCTGAAGCCAAAATTGGTCCTGGAGTGTGGTTGGAGGCTTCACTTTCCTCTTGGACACCACTTCACCATCACCATCACCATCACCTGCTGCCTTCCCCTGCATGTGTGGGAAGAAGAAGGAGGAGGAGGAGGAGGAGGAGGAGGAAGTTTAGTACAGGTTAATATTAGTTTTTTACATGATAGATTGTACTTAGTTTATCTATATGTTATTTGATTGAATGTTGCCACTACACACACACACATACACACACACATAGATAGACACACACACACACACACACACACACACACACATTACAGTTTAATTAATCTCAATGATCAGATAAACAAAATCTTAGAGACATGAGCTTCAATTCAGTTTTTATTTTTTTATTTATTTTTATTTTTTTTTAATATAGTTTTTAAGAGAAGATACACGACATACTGTACCATACCTGATTGGACGCAGCTCTGTTCCTGTGTCCAATGAGTAAGCCGGGCTGTGTAGGGTAGACCACTGGGGTGCCCTGGGGCTGGTAGTGCCTAGGTCCCCCTTCTGCTGTCCTCTTAGTGGGATGCTCCTGTAGAAGGCGGGGGCGGGGTGCATTGTAGAGTTAGGTTAGGGTAGGGTTAGGGTAGGGTAGGGTAAGGTAGGATAGGATGGGATGGGGTGGGGTGGGGTAGGGTAGGAAAGAGAAGGGAAGGGAAGGGAAAGGAAGGGAAGGGAAAGGAAGGGAAGGGAAGGGAAGGGAAGGGAAGGGAAGGGAAGGGAAGGGAAGGGAAGGGAAGGGAAGGGAAGGGTAGGGTAGGGTAGGGTTAGGTAGGTTAGGGAAGGGAAGGGAAGGGAAGGGAATGGAAGGGTAGGGTAGGGTAGGGTAGGGTAGGGTAGGGTAGGGTAGGGTAGGGTAGGGTAGGGTAGGGTAGGGTAGGGTAGGGTAGGGTAAGGTAAGGTAAGGTAAGGTAAGGTAAGGTAAAGTTAGGTTAGATTAGGTTAGGAAGGGAAGCAAGGATAGAAGGAAAATGATGGATGGAGGAAAGAAGAGGAGGGAAAGGAAAGAACGGATGGAGGGAAGGGAAGCAAGGATAGAAGGAAAATGATGGATGGAGGAAAGAAGAGGAGGAGGGAAAGGAAAGAAGGGATGGAGAGAAGGGAAGCAAGGATAGAAGGAAAATGATGGATGGAGGAAAGGAGAGGAGGAGGAGAAGGAAGGAAAGGTAGGTTAGATGGAAAAGGAAGCAAGGATAGAAGGAAAATGATAGATGGAGGAAAGAGGAGGAGGGAAAGGAAAGGAAAGGAGGGATACAAGACCGAAAACTAAATATAAAAGAAAAATAAAGGTTATCTGTATGAAAGACCAACACAACACAACATTATTACCTTATTAATGTGATCCTGACACTCTCTCAGACTCAGGAAATTCTTGGAACAGAAGGAACAGGAGTGGATCCCAACCTCTCCTGCAGGATGGAAGGAGGTCAGTCAGTCAGTCCTAATTTGACCTTGAATAACCTGACACCACAACACATGACCTTGACAAACTTTAATGACCTTTTTCAAGTGTCAAGATTCAATATAAATGTGTTAATTCTTTCACATTTATAATTTTTTGTGTTATATATATTTTGTTTGTGAAGTAGAATTAATATAGTTGACAAGAATGACTGAATGACATGATAAATTATACTTAAGTTTATCTATATGTTATTTGATTGACACACACACACACACACACACACACACACACACACACACACATGTACACACCCTGGTCCTTGTCTGATTCTGGTGGAGGGGCGTGAGAGAGGGTGGAGAGGGTGGAGGAGGTAGTGGAGGAGGAGGAAGAGGAGGAGGTGGTGGTGGTGATGGTGGTGGGTGTGGTGGAGGTGGTCACTCTGATCTTGATGACGTCTCGCTGGGTTATGCAAAGGAAAAGTTAGGTTAGGTTAGGTTAGGTTATGTTAAGTTAGATTAGATTAGGTTATGTTAGATTAGGTTAAGTTAGATTAGGTTAAGTTAAATTAGGTTAGGTTAAATTAGGTTAAGTTAGGTTATGCAAAGTAAAACAGTAAAATACATGAATGAAAAATACAAGATAAAAAGATAAAAGATAAAAAAGTAAAATGAATGAAAGAAAGATACAAGAATATATCAATGATGTATGATAATATTCTTGTTAGTACTGTATCATGACAAAAAATTAATGTATAGTTTATCCATGAGGTTGCTATCATACTGTAGTGTCTTTTTGCATATACAGTGGAACCTTGATTTACGAGTTTAATTCGTTCCGTGACCGAGCTCGTAACTCAATTTGCTTGTATATCAAATCAATTTTCCCCATTGAAATTAATTGAAATGCCATTAATCCGTTTCAGCCCCCAAAATACCATCCAATTTTTTGTTACGTGTTTTTAAATAAGAAAAATGTATTTATAAATAACAAATATTGTATAAAAACATAATAAAAGAGAATGTAAAGCAAATCAGCATAAATGGCTCGTGCCTTCTCGCAGGTGATACCCTCCGTCACGGTATCTCCCTCAAGCTCCTTCTCGCTCACCCACATCAATAGCAGATTCTCCATCTTTCCATGGACAGAGGTCCGGAGCTTAGAAATTAATTCAACGCCCTTGGCTGGTGTTATAGCCTTTATCGACTCCTCCTGCTTCAATATGGTACATATCGTAGAAGTACTGCGCTAGTATTGCCTCGCCAAGTCGATTACTCGCACACCTTGCTCGTGTTTTTCTATGATTTCACGCTTTATTTCGATAGACATCATCCTTTTCTTCTTTGCACCGCTGTCCTTTCCTTTCACTTTCTTAGGACCCATGGTTACAGACAAGAAGTTTGGTAAAATAAATGCACAAAAGCACAGAACGCGAGCACAACAGAGATCCTTACGCGGCGAGGTAAACACAAGCAGAGAACGAATTTTGCACGGGAAAGCTATGTGGGCATATGGCTGCGTTCACTAAGACAATACTGCACGCTCCGTATTGCTCGGTGACAAGATTAGAGGTTTGTAATATTTCGTTTAATTATAATAAATAAGCATTTCATGGTAACAAACTATAATTTTTTATATGTTGGCACTAAGCTCCTGTAGGTTTGCTACTGTAGCAGTATTGTCTAGTGAACACAGTCCTGAACATGACTCGTACCTCAAATTTTGGCTCGCAATTCAAAGCATAAAATCGACCGAGTGACGACTCGTCTCTCAAAAAACTCGTATGTTGGGGCACTTGTAAGTCAAGGTTCAACTGTATACAAATTTTTTCATGTATAGAAAGTAGGCTAACCCATACCTAAAAAAAAAAAAAAAAATCAATCAATCAATCACCACTTAGAAAAAGAAAAAAGTATACTAGTAGTAGAGTTATTAAAAAAAAAAAAAAGAAAAAAAAAAAAATATATATATATATATATATATACATATATATATAATATATATATATCAAAATCACCTAAAAATATATACAGTATAATAGGGAGGGAGGGGAAGAAGAAGAAGAAGAAGAAAGAAGAAAAAAAAAAAAAAAAAAAAAAAAAAAAAAAAAAAAAAAAAAAAAAAAACTTACTTTAAAAAAAGACAATTAGACTAAAACTAAAAAACTAAAAACTAATAAAAACAAACAAACACACAACACACCATTACCCCCATTACCCTCTTAACCCACCTGTTTATGCTGCTCCAAATGGTGATGCAGGAGCCTCCTCTTATCCCCAAACACATCACCACACATCCTACACCTGTACGTCACCACCACATCATACCAACACTCATCCTCATCCTTATCCTTATCCTTCCCATCCTGCAGGACCCCCACCTTCACACTTGCAGGGGGGGAAGGGACGGGAGGAGGGGGAGGGTGCTGGTGGGAGGTGATAGCGGTGATGGTGGTGGTGGTGGTTGGAGGTTCATCTTGAGTGTCATCGGGGGAGTCGGGTGAAGAAGCGAATTTTTGTATTATTTCTTCGAGTGTGATGTGTGGCACTGTGTCGAGTGTGATGCCGGTGGTGCCGCTGCCCTCCCCCTCTGTGCCGTCCCCCACCAGTGTTAGGACGGGTGTGGGGCCAAGGTGCTGGGGGACGGCGGGTGTGGGGTCCTGGCCCTGGGGGAGGTAGATTTCTCCTCCTCCAACGAGCTCCTCCTCCAGTATGCTCTCTGGGAAGGTGGAATAATGTGATAAATGATAAATAATAATAATAATAATAATAATAATAATAATAATAATAATAATAATGATAATAATGGAATAGATGCAGTACAGTAACTTTTTATTTATTTATTACCGATGGAGTACAAATAATTTTACTACTACTACTACTACTACTACCACTACTTCTACAACTACTACTACTACTACTACAACAACTACCACTACTACTACTACAACTACCACTACTACTACTCACCCACAGACACATGGCAGGTGGCGGGCGGGGACGGGGTACTAGTAAGTTCTCCATTCTTCAAGGCTCCAACCACTACAAACTGCTCCTGGGATCCCTCCTCCTCCACTAGCTGCAAGGAGGAGGAAGAGGAGGAGGAGGAGGAAGAGGAGGAGGAGGAGGAGGAGGAGGAGGAGAAGGGAAAAAGGAATGCAGGATATTTAGAAGTGTTAACAAAAGGGAAAGAGAAGTAGGAGTAGAAAATAAATTGGAAAATGAAGGAAAAAGAAGAAAGGACAAAAGAATGATAAGTAGATGACAGTAATTATATGATCTTAGCTTAATATACAGTCATATCTAATACAACTTTCACTCCTCCTCCTCCTCCTCCTCCACCACCACTTCCTCCTCCTCCTCCACCTCCACCTCCTCCTCCTCCTTTACCTGTGGGGGCGTGGGTTGATGTGCTGCTTGAGGGAGGTGATGAACAAGAACATGCAGAGCAGATGTAGAGTCGAGGTACAGAAGTGATCCTTGAGGTACTCCTTCACCATCACTTGAGCCCAGCAGAGCCTCCCCCTCCCCCTCCATCTGGTCAGGGAGGCTCAGGAAGTTGTCTGGGGTCCCTGTGAAGAAGGACTGGGATGTGGGGTTAGGCTGGGGGAGGTAGGTTGGGGTTGGTAGGTTGGGTGAGGTTTCCAGTATTCTGTCTTGCTCTATAACCTCTTGGCTTCTCATTATAAAGGTGTTGAGAGGGTTAGACATTTTTATTTTTATTTTTTTTTGCTATGTTTTCTGTTCTTGTTTTATTTTTTGTGTAATATTCTTTTTTTTCTATTTTTTTTTCCCCGTCTCTCAGTCTTGTGGTTTTTCTTGTTTTGTAATTCTTTTTGGTTGGTAATTCTTCTTTTTTTCATTTATTTCGTCTTTGTTTTCTTGTGGTTGTTACACATTTCCTTCATTCATTAGTCATCAGTTTTTCTTCTTCCTCTGCTCCTGCCAATACCTGTAACAAAATATGCATAATAATAACACTAATATATCTTGTTTATCTTTATATCCTACACACTGCATGCCATTGTAAAGGACGAGACTGTCAACTTTATCCAAACTCCACTTTGATTCTATTAACATGATTTTCTTGTCAATACATTATCATCCTCATCTTAACCAGTTATTCATAGGTATTGGGCTTCAAAGTATATATATAGACATGTTACTAGTATGTAGGAAATATATAATTATAGTGGCTGCTTCGGAACGGTTATATACACTCTCTTATTGAACTGACTCCTTAGCTTATTCAATATTACTGTATTATATCAAGCAGTACTCCACTTTATCTTTATATTCATAATTCATCATTTGAACGTTAAGAAATTGCAGAAAATTAGGTTGAAATAGAACATAGGAAGAGAATGTGGTAAAACTATACAATCACTACTCCAACCCTTTCTTTTTTTCTCTCCTTCCCTACATACTATACATAGTGTACTCAACATTATTTACCTCGCAAAACGTCTTTGAAATTATGTTAGGTAATGTTATGTTATGTTAGGTTGGTTAAGTTAGATTGGGTTATGGTTAGGTTAAGGTTGTTAGGTTAGGTTACGGTTAGGTTATGGTAGGGGTGGAGTAGTGATTGTAAAGAATGTTTTTTGTATAGAGTGATAGAATGGAGTAGACTTAGTTAGCAGGTAGTTAGAAGAGATTTCCTTCAATTCTTATGGGATAATATGGAGATAAGGTTAGCCTATTAACCTTTTACCTTGTTTATTTTTTTACTTTAACAAGTTTCCAGAAGTTGATATATATAGCATGATATTCTGCAACCTTCATTTTATCTGACATGTAAGTATTAACCTCGGGAGAACACGGTAATGTTATCTAAATATTAACCAACTTGCCTAGCGTATACAGAAGAAAGGTGACCCATGAACTAAGATAATACTGCAAAGATTCGTTTCTTGACCCACTCGATATCTCTTTACCTTTATAATACACTGCAAATTCAACCTCATAAATTTTCTCAGATCACCTCAAACAGTTATGCCGCTGAATTACAGAAAAATACGATTTGGTTTTTTTCTCAATAATTGGATGGCTGCATGTCATAACAAAAAAACATCAGAATAATTCAAAATATATCAGAAAAAATAGCTTTGTTAGCATGACCTTTCTAGAGCTACAGTTAAATAAGCCTAACCAAAACTAACCCAACCAAACCTAACACACGAATCTTTACCTATAATTCAACCCGAGGAGGGCCATAATAACAGACCACTTTTTAATTTCATACTGTATTGCCATTTATTCATATATTTACCCTCTCATCTTCTACCCTTCTCTCCCTTGCACACACTACTTCACTACCTTGGAGGGCACGAGGGGCAGCCTGCAGGTGATGCTGGGAAGGGCACGCCACCAAGGGCACCGTGGATAAGGATAACATTACACGAGGCATTGATATGGGTCATTAATACACGTTAAGGATATTTAGCCATTATTTAGTGAGGTTATAGATGTTCTGTATCCTAAATATCCTTCATCCCCCCACTGTGTGTCTGTCTTGGCCCAAAACAACATCTCGTCTCCAAAATGCCTCAGTTTCCTCAGCCTATTAGACGTTTTGTGGCGAGACTTACACCTCCCATGCACCTCCTATCACCTCTTCCCTCACTCCCATGACACCTCACACCTCTCTAGCTTACCGTGAGCACACCCTGAGGAGGAAGGATGTGTTTGTGAAGGAGATATGTGAAGATGAGGCCGGTAATGGCGAGGCAGGATGTGTAGGTAAGCGTGGCTGGTATTAGCGGGAACTTTGATTTAGGGATGTGGGAAATTATGTTTATATAGAGGATTGTCATTATCATTATTATCATTATTATCATTACATAATCTATAAATCTATTGCAGAAAAAACCCATTTACCTTCTTTATTAATTTATATCATCAGTCTGTCTATTCCTCGGAGGAAGTATAACAGGAGAGGCCATGACATCACACGAGTGAAGCCGCTATAAGCTCCGCCCACCTATGCAAGTCAACCCAAAACATTGCTCTGCTGACTAGAGCCCCGACACTTAACCTCAATACTTTGTCGTTATGCCGGCTTGTTCGGCCTATGGCTGCACCAGGAGAAGTGAGGATGGAGAAATATCATTTCACCGGTAAGGTGTAGAGATTTTCACGGCCAATCATTGTATGAAATGCTAGAAAACTGGGTTAGATCATGAGCGCGCCAAAATTTGCGGAAATCGTAATGACGAGTTGTCTTCATAATTTTACGCACAATTTATCTTATGTGAGATCTCCATGCAAATAAATCAAACTCAAGTAATGCATTTTTCCTCTATTTTTTTCTATGCCCCACCTAATAATATTGAAATAAATAAAAAATACAATTATTCACGACACAAAATAAATAAATAATGACAATTAAATAACACAACAAAGATTTTACACTTGAATAATTTCCTCTCCTCTCTTCCATTCCTCCCAGCTGGTAAAAGGGGAGAGAGGGCTGAGAGGGATGAGAGAGAGGGGGAGGAAGGCTGAGAGGGATGAGAGGGAAGAATGAGGAGGGGAGAAGGATGAGAGGGAGAGGGAGGGGAGAGGGATGAGAGGGAGGCAGGTAAATGGGCCACAGGTGTGATCATTAATTGCTTTCACACCTTTGTATATCATAAGAGAGAGAGAGAGAGAGAGAGAGAGAGAGAGAGAGAGAGAGAGAGAGAGAGAGAGAGAGAGAGAGAGAGAGAGAGAGAGAGAGAGAGAGAGAGAGAGAGAGAAGAGAGAGAGAGAGAGAGAGAGAGAGAGAGAGAGAGAGAGAGAGAGAGAGAGAGAGAGAGAGAGAGAGAGAGAGAGAGAGAGAGAGAGAGAGAGAGAGAGAGAGAGAGAGGTCTGAGTTTCCCTCCTCTCAATATCGTTTAAGGGAAGAGAAGTGGAGGAAAAAGGAGGGAAGAAAACTTTTCCTTCCCTCTGGACACTCAAGACCCTTCCCATCCTACCATGGGATGGATAGATAGATAGATAGATAGATAGATATAGATGGATATATATATATATATATATATATATATATATATATATATATATATATATATATATATATATATATATATACATAAATAGACAGATATAGATGTAGATAAACAGATAAACATATAGATAGATAGATCGGTAGATAAATATAGATATAGATGGATAGATAGATAAGAAAATTAGACATATATAGAAGTAGATAAACATATAGATGAATGGATCGATAATATACAAGTTAAAATTCCATTCTTAATATACGAGTAAAAATGAAAAAGAAAAAAATAATGAATAAAAGAGACATAAATAGACAAACAGACATATAGACTATAACAAGTATATATTGACATTAACACCTGGATGAACAGATGGACAGGTAAATGGATCCCAAAACAAGAGGTGAACTAACTAAAAATACTACTACTCCTCCCTCTTCCACTCCCTTCTGTCAGGTAAATTAGAGATAACACGATGCATTCTCTCTCTCTCTCTCTCTCTCTCTCTCTCTCTCTCTCTCTCTCTCTCTCTCTCTCTCTCTCTCTCTCTCTCTCTCTCTCTCTCTCTCTCTCTCTCTCTCGTTTTCTCACTCTCTCTCTCTCTCTCTCTCTCTCTCTCTCTCTCTCTCTCTCTCTCTCTCTCTCTCTCTCTCTCTCTCTCTCTCTCTCTCTCTCTCTCTCTCTCTCCCTGCCACCGTTCCTTCACTATCACCACAAGGTTGAAATCCCCTGGGTGAGGCATCCTCTACTAAGCCTTACACAATGTTAAGCTCAAAGTTCAAGTAGTTGCGCGAGGCACGTGATTCTTCAAAAAGATCAATATTATTAATAATCACGATGAAAAACGAAGCGGAAATAATCGTAGGAATCACTTCGATGCCCACGAGCACGAGCACCGAGGTGAAGGTGCGGATCCTCAAGGGGGGTCGCACCAAGGACCTCGAGGACGAGCGGGGAGGCTGCTTCGCCTTCTGCCGGAAGTTAAAGTTCTGGCGACGGCGAGGACGATCTGCTGTGCCCGACCTCGAGGATGAACGGCAGGTGACCATGGCAGCGGCTGACGCTGACCACGCGTCCCAGCTGACGCCTGCCACGCCTGGACCAGATTTGGTTCCAGTGACCGTGGCAGAGAAAGAATCGGAGGTTGCTTCTGACCAGACCCAGAATACTGGGGACCTGGAAGGGGCTGCCTCTGACATGCCCAAGGCTACTGGGGACCTGAAAGGGGTGCCAAATGCTCCCGACCAGGCCACAGTGCCATTGGAGAAGGAAGTGCCCCGTACTTGCAGGGGACCTGGATTTTGCCGGCCCTGCCGACTGGTGGTGGCTGTGACTCGCGCACAGCGCCGCCTGGTGGTGGGACGGCAAGGAGGAGCGCTGCGGCGGCTCCAAGAAGAGTACAGTGGCGTAAGAGTCACTGTACCGCCGCCAGAGGATGAAAAGGCAGAAGGAGTCACACTAAGTGGACTCCGATGTCAAGTTGAGGCCGCTGCCCAGGCCATTTGAGGCCGCTGCCCAGGCCATCAGGAACAACCTGGCTGAGGCTGAGGACAGGCAGCGGCGAGCCAAGATGGCTAAGCAGGCCAGGAAGAACACAGCGAAGGTGACCATGCCTGTGGCTCCAAACAGGCGCGGACACGTGGTGGGGCACGGCGGGGAGGCCCTTCGTGCCATCCTGGAGGACTACAAGGAGGTGCGTGTGACGGTCCCACGCCCACAGGACACCGAGACACATGGCATCACAGTGGTCGGACCAAAGGACCAAGTGTCCGCCGTGACTGCCGCCATCGCACGACGCCTGGAAGACGTGGTAGCCAGGCAGAAGGAGATTAAGATGGCTAAAAAGGCCAAGAAGGACCGGAAAAAGATGACAGTTGCTGTGGCGCCCAGCCAGCGGCGTCACGTGGTGGGCCACGAAGGTGAGGCGCTGCGCAGCCTCCAGCAACAGTACGAGGGCGTGCGGGTGACTGTGCCGCCACCAGAGGACAAGAGCACCCGCCACGTTATCCTCCAAGGACCAAGGGACAAGGTGGAGGCTGCTGCTGCCGTCATCACTCGCCGACTGGAGGAGGCGAACCAGGCCAAGGCAGCCAAGGCAGCCAAGAAAACAGGCCCCGCAGCGGCACACACACACAGGTGCAGGTAAAGCCCAAGGCCTCACACACTGGCTGACTATATCACTCCCCTGATATAGGCAGCCAGGACAACAGGGCCAGCGGCGGCACACACACACAGGTGCAGGCAAAGGCTATACACATTGGCTGGCTATGTCACTCCCCTGACATAGACAGCCAATACAAGGCCAGCGGCGGCACACAGACAGGTGCAGCCCACACAGACAGGTGCAGGCCACACACACATTGGCTGACTATGTCACTCCCCTGACATAGGCAGCCAACACAACAGGACCAGCGGCAGCACACCGGTACAAGCACAGGCCCAGGCAACGCACACACTGGCTCACCACATCCCTCCATTGCTATAGACAGCCAACACAACATGGCCAGCGGCGGCACACAGACAGACAGACACAGGTCAAATCTACACAGGCAAAGGCTACACACCCACAGGCCCACCACATCTCTGAATTGCTATAAACAGTTTCTCAATATTTCTTTCATGTTTTTTTCTATTTGTTTTAGTGTTTGATAAAATATAAACATTTTTGCATTTGTTTGTTTAATAGTCATAGATTTTCCTTTCCTTGTTTCGTTAATCCACGTTCCTCATCCTTCCTTCCTTTCTCTCCGATTAAAAGTTTGTCGTTCCCTCTTCCTCCTTCTCCTCCTCCTCCTCCTCCTCCTCCTATACAAATTCCATGATTGTTTGTCTATACTACATGGTATCACTTACTCTTCCGGCCAACTTTGGCTGGAGGGAGGGCTGGGTGGAGAGGAGCCTTTAGCTTTCCTGTCTTTTGTCTCTATCAAGTAAATATTATAATAGTAGTTAGTGAAGCCACGCAGACACCCTCGATAGGTTGAGTAGGACTGTTGCTGTTTGCTCTTCCTTTGTGCTGCTGCTCCTCCTCCTCCTCCTCCTCCTCTTGCCAGAATAAGAGTAAGGT
>JAXIVD010005208.1:0-20000 GCA_036785275.1 Cancer borealis | reverse complement strand
ATAGAAAAATCTTTAAAATTTGAACATGTGCAAAATACTTTTATACAAATAGCACCCTGGCCACACCACATTACACCACACCATACCCTAAGCTCTAGCACTGTGAACCCATTAGAAATTATAGTAGTGGACAATATTCAAGGTCTCTTCCCCATAACAAACAAAATAAAAACCACCTTTCCTGGCAGAACTCAAAATTAGATGATCTTGCAATCAGCGTCCTCACTCAATCCCACCTTGATGACAATATAAACAACACAGATCGAGATGGAAAACTTCAACATTCAGAGGGCTGGGTGGCTCTGTGGTACAGTGCTCGGCTCGCAACCTAAAGGTTGTGAGTTCAATCCTGGCTCATGGGCAGCTTCTTGGTGAGAGAGGTAGCACTCGTTAACCCAAGCAGGACTATATGGCTTATAGATACCTGGTTTAGAGGAATTATTTAATCACCTAAAAACAGGACTGATCAAGATGCCAGATCACTTGGAGGAGTAATTGCATACATTAGGAATGATATAGCAACCTGTCAAGGAACTCTGATCTTTCTCTAATGAAATAACAGCCTTATTCATCAGAAAATGGGAAACACTCTTTGTTAATGTATATCGACCACCAAACTGCAAATGTGAGAAATTCATAGAAGTCATACATAAACTAAAAACATGTCAAAAATCTCTCCACTATGCCCAGAAATAATCATCACCGGACACTTCAATTGCCAAACATGAAGTGGCCTGGAGCTGTTATTGAAGGAGGGACCAGAGAACACCAACAAGCCAGAGAACTCATAGAAACAGCAAATTAGTTCTTCCTCTAACAAGAAATAGAACTTTCCACAAGACAGCATAATATCTTGAATCTCCTATTCACAAACAACCACCAACTTATACATACCTACAAGATACAAAAGACTATGTTCTCTGATCACAGTTACCACCAACATGAAGAGAACCATTTCAAAATAAGCTCTTGACCTTAGGAAGTTCAACTTCAACAATAAAGAAATAAAGGGACAGAAAAATCCTCATGAAAAAAGTTTCAAACTCAGCAAAAAACTCAACCACACAACACCTAACCAGCCATAACACCATTGTATCGCAAATTGAAATTAAAACACTTGCACGAAGCACAAAGGAAAAGAAAAGCTGAGGCTGTATCAACAATCAACAAAAGTCTGAAATTCTTCTTCAGCTATGTAAGAAAATTTGCCAAATCGACGTTTGCCAGTTGTTGGATAACCATGACTGAAAGCAACCTTAAGACATCATCAAGTAATACAATAATTCTTTCCTAGCACATGACAACATCAACAAAAGCAGGAAAAACAAGAAAGAATGCAAAAACTATTTCTGTCCCCTGGCTTTGTAGATGTCATAAGAGCTGGAAACCCTTGTGCTCTTCTAGATACAATTTTATACATTCTTTCTCTTGCACTTTCATTGATTTTTCTTAAACAATCAAAAGAACTAGGAAATTAATGAACTTGACCTGTTGGAAAAAAAATTATAAGTTCACAAATAATTACGTACCTCTAAAAATCATTAACAACTTCAAACCTCCTCCATCACTTGGTCTGAAGCTTCCTGGTGATGAGGTGTCTCTGCTGACACCTTGTTGAGAGGTTCTGTAAGTTCTTCAGTCTCATCTGGTGCCTCTCTTCTTTCCTCCTCATCACAAACTATTTCTCTTGGCTCTTGGGACTTAACATCATCACCATTCATAACTTTGGTATCATCTTGTGTTTCTCTTCTCTCTTCCTCGACACAAATGGTCTCTAATGCTTCTTGGAACTTATCACCACCATTCATTACTTCGGTATCATCTGATGCTTCTTTCCTCTCCTCCTCGGCACAAACAGTCTCTACAGGCTCATCACAAACGGTCTCTAATAGCTCATCACAAATGGTCTCTACTGGCACTTGTAATTGATCATCATCACCATTCACTCCTTCAGTGTTATCTGGTGCTTCTCTCCTCTCCTCCCGAGTACTAATGGTCTCTCCAGAACCTTGAAGCTTGTCAAAAATATCCATAAGTTCATCTGTGTTCTGTGTTTCTTGTGTTTCTCTCCTCGCCTCAGGACCTTCCAATTTGTCTGCAATGCCATCCATAAGTTCTTCTGTGTCGTCTGGTCTCTCTCTTGTGGCCTCCGGGGTATGGAGTACGTTTCCTGACCCCAAGAGGTTGTCTGCAATATCATGCACATTAAACTAGGTGTTCTAAATATATAATGTTGGTTTCTGAAGTGACTGCCCATTCATTACACCACTACACATTGTGGCAATATAAAGCATCTCAGTTCAGTTTGATTAGCCTTAAGCTGGCCGCATTTTTATACCTAGATTTAGCTAATGTATTAATTTTCTTATTTCTTTTATAATTTTAGTTTTCTATGTATGCGTAAATATTCTATTCAACTTGTTTTCTGAATAATTTTTTTTCTTATGGCATGAGAAAAAAGGTACAATATGTATACTTTACCAAAATGATCCATGACTTGGGAAGTGGTCAAGTCTGGCTGTATAGTGCTTGAGCTTTCCCCATTTTCCTGTTCCTGTTGCTGCTGTTGTTGTGATTCTTGTTGCTGTTGGTTGATCCTGGCAAGCCGCCTCTCTATAGCCAGCATCCTGTTCCTCTCCATCCTCTCCTGCTGCTCTTGAGTCAACTGCTGCAAAATTGATCACATTACTTACTAAGGAAACTCAATTGGCACAAAGTTTTAAATTAAACCTCAATGAAGGTGCTTTAACACATGGAGGCAAGACCCAAGATTACTTCTGAAGGAGTTTATCACCATCTATCTATATCTATATAACACATGTTGACTGTGGGCCGTACACTCTCTTTACCACATGAACACATAAAGCAAGTCTGATCTCACATCTTCCTTTAATTCTACATGTAAATCCATAAACATTAAATATAAAAATTTTAGAAGTAACCTTGTGGTGGAGCTGCAAGAATACCACCACAGTGTTCCCTGTGGATTGTGAAGGATGATCTAAAAGGGACGGAGTGAGGGATCCGGGAAGCACCTCCTCTGTATTCTCTCCTATGAAAAGTGGCCGTTCTTTATCCAACTCGTCGATTCCATCCATTGTGAGCTGGATGGCCTATTGGATGTTATTACCTTCCTTACTGAGAGGGAACTGAACTGATTGATTATCTGCAACTCCAAGTCTGCCATGTATGCACTTTCAGTTTCAAGACCCGCTTATGACAATGTAGTGCAAAACATATTGTGTTGGCTTGCCAGTGGCCGTGAAAGTGCATTCGTTGCATCCTTTTTATGGGAGCCGCCTCACGTGGGACTCATGGCTAACAATACTGTGGATGGTCTGGCTAAGGCTGCGTGTGGTCAGAACTTGCCTGCAGCGCGTGCCCCGCCCTCCTTACGGTGCTACAGAAGTACACTGTTTTCAGCCATTAATGCCCAAACAGTGAATTGTAGGAACATCGAGCGTGTTGTCAGTGTATCCATCCAACATTACCACCACTTCATTGACACTACACACATATATCGTCGCCACAGACTCATTGTTTACAGACACAATGTAGTGAGTGCTAGACTTCAGTTGGGTTACCGACCAGTGTCACAGTTCTCCCAGGTTGAGGATGTGCCTCACTACTCCACTTGTAAATTGTGTCACCTCTCCAACGCCAATACTCTATAAAACATCCCCTCAGAGGATGTTCCTGGAGAGAATGAGGCAACAGAGACTATAAAACTATATAATAGAATCAACACCATTTGCTTCCATTAAGATATTAAGACAAATTATTGATGAGGACATACTGTGGTGGGCCGTGGTGGCTGGGAGGCAGGAAGCATGGTGGTAGTGGCGGTGGGTGTGGTGGTGGTGGTAGTGGTAGTGGACTGGGCTGAAGGTGTGATGCCGAGCAGTTCATCAAAAACATCAACAACTGGAACGGTTTCCGAGTTGTCGTCATCTGTGCCGCGTCTCACATTATCCTCCTGACCATCATCTTCTACATACATGTCCAGTCGCAGTTTCTTCATGTTAACCTGCACCAAGGAAACAATTCTACTCATTAAAACAATAAGGCAATACATATTAGAATCAGACTGTAAAACATTCCCTGCAGCCCTTTTGCTTTCCACTTGCTCCTGTCCGTCCACTTCCTCTCTCCACTTACAGGAAAGCTGTGATAATGGTGAAATGCCTCAAACTTCTATGCCCCAATAAGAGCTGCCTTGGAGGAAAATTATGTAGTCTGACTTAAGTACAGAGAGAGAGAGAGAGAGAGAGAGAGAGAGAGGGAGAGAGGGAGAGAGGGAGAGAGGGAGGGAGGGAGGAGAGAGAGAGAGAGAGAGAGAGAGAGAGAGAGAGAGAGAGAGAGAGAGAGAGAGAGAGAGAGAGAGAGAGAGAGAGAGAGAGAGAGAGAGAGGGGTGGGGGACAGAACATATTGAGAAAGACTAGATGCATGAATAATATCAAGAAATACAGTTTTCCACACAAAATCATAAACTTTTGGAATAAGTGACTGCAGCTGAGTGTTTACAATGGAAAAGAACGACTCAACAAATGTACGTAGATATAGAGACAGGAAATTGCAAGCATAGGTCAGACACACACACACGAATGCACATCATTATTATTATGATTTTTTTATCAATCTTCATAATTTCCCTTTTTTTTATGCCCTGCATGCTATAACTAGATAAAAACACACACACACACACCTGAACACTTTTCTGTGCGCCGAGCTTCTCAATTTGTTCGAGTGTGTCTTTGAAGGGCAGCTTAGGGTAGAGGCGGTGGGCCCAGTGTTCCAGCATCTTGAGCAGCTCCTGTAGATCCGCACACTCATTGCCCTTCCCCTTGAATTTAAAGTTTCGGAAGATTTTGTGGAGTGCAAACATGCCCCTCGGTCCTGCCAGCCTGGAACACCACACAACAAGGATAAAACAATTCATGCAATGTGAGAACAGCGAAAAAATACCAATAAAGAAAAGTTTCAGACATGGCAATGCTATTTCCCCTAAAATTTTCACTGTGGTATTAGAGGAAGTGTTTAAGAATTTAGAATGAGAAGAAACTGGAATCAAGATAAATGAGGAATACCTGAATAATCTCAGATATGTTGATGATATTGTTCTGATGAGTGAATCTATCTATCTATCTATAGTTTCTGACGCCTCGTTCCTTCCATAGCCCACGGCAGAAGAGCCTCCACCTCTCCCTGTCCAAATACTTTTTTACTAAGTAACTGTAAATGTGCCTCACCTATGTGCATCAAGTTTGGGCAACGGGTTCTTCACAACTTTCTTAACCTTGATGGTTTCTCCTGCTGCTGCTGCTGCTCCTGTACCTCCTGGAAGCAATGCAACACACACATGAGTGGGAGTTTGGTGCTGAAGAAACACAGGATGAAGGAAAAGAACTTCTCCTTCGTCTTCTCTTTTATACACACCTATAGCAACATTACCTTTTTCTGCAATAATCTTTTACTTCTACTTTCATACTTTCTCTTCTGTCTTTCCAACACTAACTTTTAACATTCCTTTATATCTGCACACACAACTGAAGTATAAGTACCAGGAATGGATAAAAGGCGAGGTGATAGTGGCAGAGAGCGTACATTAACTTAAAAGAAAAATTGGATATATAGTACAAGATCAAATTAATAGAAACAGATTTAACAGAGAACTCGATTTAGAGGAAAATTTCTATGCTCAAAATAGCTAACACAAACAATAATTTGGACCCAAGTTTTTTTTTTTTATGGGGTCGTGTGTGGAGTCTATTATTTCACCAACAACTTAGGTTTTAGGCAACTATGTACAGTGAAACCCTAGTGATCATGCCTAAAGTGCAACATTGGCAAGAAAGAGTGAACACTGAATTTTTGGAATTCTCAATATAATGAAACTATGATTGGATGATTTAGTACGTTCAATCAAGCTTGTACTATATATATTGTAATATGTATATATATGTATACACACACACACATACCTGCATCTTCTTCCCCCTGCCCATCATTATTCCCCTCCTCCAATAAGTTGGGTTGCTGCTGCTCCGTGTCACTCTCCCCAGCTGAGTCTCCAGCACTCTCAGCCTCTCGGTCACCAAATAGATCGACAACGTCAAGCTCCATCACTGAAAGGAAGGAACAAGTTATCACACAATGGGTTTACATTTTATATTGATTTAAACTAGGAACATTGATATGAAGTAATGTGATACACCTTCGTTTCAATAACCTTTCAATGACCATCACCTTACGCTGGAAACGTAAGGTGATGGTTACTGAAAGAAGGGAAGTAGAGGTGGTTGACTCTAATACACCTTATAATGTGAGTGTACCAGCATTAAGAAGGTGTGAGGTAGTTCTACAATGAGAGAAAATAGAAGAAGTGAAAGAATCTAAGTATTTGGGAACTGCTATGGAAACATGGAGAAATGGAAGGAGAAATAAGGGAGAGCTGTGAAAGGATGCTGTATGCTAGAATCACTTGCAAAGATTATGAGTGAAAGGAATATGTCCATGGAGGTAAGGAGAGGGTTAAGGAACAGCATTCTTCTGCCAACACTGGCATATGGATCAGAGACTTGTACATAGAATAGGGCGAAGCAGTCAAAAGCATGAGCCTCGCTATGTTGTTGTGTTACTTGGTTCAAACTTTCCATTCCCAATATTATATAATTAATTCATGCTTATATATTATTCAAATGAACCATAGAGGAGGTATAGAGAGAGCTAAAACAGACAATTACAGGATAATATAGAGATAACTTTTGCATCTACTTCCGAGGTTAATACTTACATGTCAGATATCTGGTTACAGCCCCGCAGGGTTAGGTTAGAATTAGATTAAGTTAGCTTGTGATTAGAGATAGATTAGGTTGTGGGGAGTGCAACGCTGGCAGCAGTATTCTAGCCTCAGGAGGACTAGGGCAACAGGGCCTTACACAGTGTCACCATACAGGTTCTATCTCTCGTATGGAAGGTCCTGAGCATCCATCCTGTAAGATTACTGGCAATGCTTGTGATGTGGCTGATGTGGTGAGAGAAGGTTCCATCAGAGCACATCATCACTCCCAGGTCTCGCACCTGTTCTTTTGATGCCATTTCTTCCTTATTGACCTGGTAGATGGTGTTCTCCTTGATGTCCTCCTCATGGCCATATCTCATCAATTCAAATTTGTCTACATTCATTACCATATTGTTTTTATCTGCCCAGTCCATCAGTCAGTTTAGGTCCTCTTGAAGCATGGCCACGTCTTCCTCTGTTCCTATTTTTGGAGTAACCTTTGTGTCATCTGTGAATGAGGTGGCTTTGGAGTGTCTGAGCTCAACGTCAATGTGCCCAATCATGATCAAGAACAGCCAAGCACTGACCCTTGTGGCACACCACTAGGCACTCTACTTGGGTTTGAGAGGAGGCCCTGGACTGATACTTTTTGAGTCCTGTCTCTCAAGAAGCTGTGAAGCCACCTACCAAGGTTACCTTTAATGCCAAGGTCTCTCATTTTATGGAATAAGAGGCCATGGTCAACTTTGTCAAATGCCTTAGCAAAGTCCAGGTAGATTACGTCCACATTGTGGCCTTTGGTGATGTTCTTCAGTAGGTGTTCTTGATGGAGGAGTAGCTGTGACAGACAGGAGCGACCTTTCCTGAAACCATGCTGACCCTTATTGAAGGCACCTAGTTTCTCCAGATGTTGAGTTTGCCTTTTCCTGACAACCCGTTCAATTATTTTGATGATGTTGGATGTGAGTGTTAGTGGATGGTAGTTCCTGGCCAATCCTTTGTTTCCTCCTTTGTGGATTGGTGTCACTATTCCCTCCTTCAGGGATGAGGGAACAGTGCCAGTGGCCAGGGACTTATTTGCTATGAGCTTGAGTAGCAGGCCAAGCTCTACTTTGCAGTTTTTTATTAACTGCACACTAAAGCCATCTGGACCTGAGGCTGAGTCGGAGGCTATGTCACTTATAGCTTGGATTATTTCGTCAGTCGTTGGGTTGATGTCTGTCAGCATTGGTGTGGTAGCGATTCCCTTGGTCTCAAAGAAGGATGTTGGGCCATCCACAATTTTTTCTGGGCTAGGGGTGCTGAAGGCCTTTTTGTATTGGTCTTTTAAGAGGCGAGGACCAAACCGCGAGACCGAGGATAGACAGACTGCCTCAGCTCTAACACCTGATAACACCTCCAACACCTGCTGCTGGTTCTCAACATTCCTGAAGACACTTCTGGAGACTTGGGCTTCCTTCCAGTGTGTCCTTCAACTGTACCTGCACCATTCGACACTCCCTGCTGCCTGAAGTGCTATCTACGTTGCCGAGTGTTGCTGCCGCGCATCTCATCCTCCAGGCGGCTGTTCAAGGAGTTATTGGGTGTCATTCCCCTGCTCTGGTAACTGGTGTTTGTTCAGACAAGCAGATTGTCGTTAGTGATTTGTTATGGCTGTCAGCCTACTGATTGCTATTACTTCGTTTGTAAATATATTTGGGATATCATACTCCATGACTTTTCTTCCCCACAACTCTCTAGAATCATAATATTAATTGATAGTCACCTCGGCCCTGACATCTTCGTTAGGTTACCTTCCAAGTTTCCTTCCTCATCCCGTAGTGGTCCTACTGCTGATATGTTTTTGTAATTTTTGTTCTCATAGATGAAGAAGAACTGGACTTTTCTTTTGATGTTTTGTACTGCCAAGTGTTGTTCTCTCTTCCTCTGGTCATCATGTGACTTAAGGAGTTTTTTCTCTATTTCTATGAGGGCCTCTTGAGCTCTGTCAGTTTGGTAGGATGATAGGTTTTTCTTTAGTTTTGATTTGTGCTGGTACCTCCTCCTCATTAAAATGCGGCAATCTCTTGGGATCTGTCTTGTCCTGTTCTTCCTTGTTTTTGATGGAATGTAGGCATGGCAAACCTCTTCACAGGTTTCAATGAAAGTGGAGAGCATTTCCTCTGCAGTACTGTCACTGAAAGCTGTGGTCCAGTCCATGTTTAATTTATCTCTGATTTGGGCCCAGTCTATGTCCTTGTGTTGAAAATTTTTTGCCCTAATTTGCTGACCTTGGGTTGGTTTATTAGTCAAGGAATTAACTGAAATTATAGCCTCACATGTTTTGTGATCTGACATAGAAGTTTGGTAGAGGTCGTAGCTGTGGATTGTCCTGTAATTGTTACTTATTACTAGGTCCAGTATGTTGAATCCTCTTGTCGGCTTGTCAATAAATTGAGAGGAATTTCGCCTCTACGAGAGATGTCGGCAGTCTTGCTTGAAGTTTCTCAATTTAGCTTTTCTCAATTTAGCTTACAGCCTCAAAATTAGTAGGCTATCCTTATCTCTAGTTTTCCTACAGGCTAACCTGATCTCCATTTAATCCCAATTATCACATGGAATATAACACATAATTCCTCAGCGACATAACAAATCATAACATAAGATGGTGATGGTTCTAATAATTGTTTAATATCTATTTTGGCAAGGCCTAAGAACAATATGTGGTTATGACTAGGGTTTATGTGTCATGTTACGTATGTTATCAACTGCAGAGCTTGGTAAAGATTCATAAGACAACCCATTCGATATCTCCTTACCCTTATAATGCACTGCAAATTCAACCTCAGATACTTGTTCAGATCACCTCAAACAGTTAAGCCGCTGAATTACAGAAAAAATAAGATTTTTTTTTAGGTTGCATTAGGTTTGGTTAGGTTTCGTTATGTTCAGTTAGGTTTGGTTGAGGTAAAGATTCTTAAGACGATATCTCCTTAGCTTTTCAATGAACTGCAAATTCAACCTCAAAATCTTGGTTATGCTAACAAAGTTATTTTGGTAAAGATATCGACTGGGTCGTCTTACGAATCTTTACCCCAACCAAACCTAACTAAACGTAACCAAACCTAACCAAACCTTACTAAACTTAATGTAACTTAAAAAATAGCTAAGCATTTTACATCTTCACCATAATGACGTTTGTTTACGTCTACGTATCGGGATTGCCCCTCGTCCAACTCCCTACTTTTGATCATAGAGAACATTTGATAGCTTTTATATTAATGTAACCTAACCTAACCTAATCTTAACAAACCTTAACCTACATTGACAAATAGCAGAACCTTGTTTAAACCAAACTAAACTTTATTTTTCGAAGAGGTCTCACAGAAAACATTGAATATCTCACTAACAATTTGTGACGGAAATGTAATTACGAAAACCTTCTCAAAATGCATCAGGTATGCAAAAATATAACCAACCCTGAATTTTCTAGACTGTTATGGTGAAGATGTAAAATAATACCAAAAAATTTATATTTTTCTGTAATTCACCGGCATAACTGTTTGAGATGATCTGAACAAGTATCTCACCAATAAGACTCGCCAATAAATTTCACAGGTTCCCTAATGATCTACATAGATCCTATTGCCCGCCTCCATTTCCATCTGGTGTATATGTTAATCAAATCTTTTCTTAAAAGTGTTGACAGAGGTAGCACTTACAACATGTTCTGGTAAGGTGTTCCATTCATTTATAACCCTGTGTCTGAAAGAGTTTTTTGTCTGTGTCTTATTACAGCGTGGTTCGTATAGGTGCTTGGAGTGTCCTCTTGTATTTGTTTCATTAGTTTGGAAAAAGTTGTTTTGATTGATGTTTTCTAAGCCTTGAAGAATTTTGAACACCTCAATCAAGTCTCCTCTCCTTCGCCTGTCTTCCAATTTTGGTAAGTCCAACTGCTTGAGGCGTTCTTCGTAAGATGTTTTATTGATGGTACCAGTTTTGTTGCCCTCCTTTGTACTTTCTCAATCTTGTTTGTTCCCTTTTGTTTGGGGTGACCATGCTTGCACAGCATACTCCAGGTGTGGACGTACATAAGTCCTGTAGACCATACTGAAACCCTCCTTGGTCCAGTGATGGAACGTCTTTTTTATTAGACCTAGGATACTGTTGGCCTTTGATACCATTTTATCAATGTGTTCATTAAATCTTAAGTTATTGCTTAGCAGTACCCCAAAATCTTTCTCTTTTTCTACCACCGTCAGTTGTTTCTCATTCATGCTGTATTGCCTTCTCTGGTTGTTGGTTGAGATTGAATTTGCAGTACATTATAAAGGTAAGAAGATATCGAATGGGATAGGTTAGGGTCGTCTTACGAATCTTAACCCAGAGCTTGGATAACTTACGCGTTGTTGCAGGATGAATGAATCAAAAGCTGCCTCGTCTTCGCCTTTCCGCCTGTCACTTCTACTTCCACGTGTGTTGGACCCTTGGCGCCAAAATTGTAAACACTACCAAAGTGTGACTAAAAGTGCCGACACTGTCCAGATGACCGAAAACAAATTATAAAACATTGCTTTGTATTCATTACCATTATCATAATCATTATCAGAATTAGTATTAGTATTAATATTAGTACCAGTATTTTTATCATTAGTAATAGACTAGTAGTACTAGAAATATAATCAGCCTCCTGGCTAGTACAGTGATAGCGTGCTGCATTCGCTTGGTCGGCAGATCGAGTCCCCGTCCGGGCTTGTGATGCTTAAGCTGTTTACTGGGAAGGAACTGCTGTGGTCGGGCACCACAGTGGGGGGTTGGGCTTGCCTGGCTGACATTCTGGAGAGCATCTTCATTGATGGATACCGGAACTGAAACCCATGCAACTTTAACTTTAACTTTAATAGTAGACACCATTAGATACCAATTCACGTCTACTTGCGAAACATAGAGTTCGTTTTAAACTGTTTGCGGACGACTATCAGCTATTTGTCACTTAGTGATATAGTAAATGTGAATGAGAAAAATGTTGGACTAATGAGTGATATTGGAAAATGGATGGAGTCCAAACAATTAAAGATAAATGAACAAAAAACTGAATGCTTAGTAGTGGGCAGACAAAATTATCTTGTGAGACTTGACATTACCAGGATGAATATCAATGACAATATGGTGGTTGTAGGTAGAGAAGTAAAGGACTTGGGAGTGCTGGTGGACTTCAATTTGTCGTTCAAGAGTCAAATCAATCAGTGAGAATTTCGGTGTATCATCAAAGAAATATTGCTTATGTGAGAAAATACTTGAATGATAAAACTGCAAAGATGTTAATTCATAACCATGTTATTAGCAAGCTGGATTACTGCAACTCACTTTATTATGGATTACCAAACTACTTGCTAAGAGAACTACAACTCATTATGAACATAGCCGCAAGGTTAATAAAGGCTCTACCATATGATAGAGCCTAATAATAATATTATTATTATTAAAACATTTCTGCAAGGGAGAAGGAAGAGAAGACATGATTTGTGGACAGGTAGAGGAATGAAGAGAGAGAGAGAGAGAGAGAGAGAGAGAGAGAGAGAGAGAGAGAGAGAGAGAGAGAGAGATTATTATTATTATTATTATAGTTTATTGACAGAATCCTTGCAAATACAAAAAAAACTTGAAATATTCAAAACACCCTTAGAATAAATACAGTAAATTCAAATACAATAACTATCATTAAAATCCTGTCCAAATAAAGCAACCAATACATATTTCAAAAGATTCTCCTCTAAAAAATACTTTAAAAATTTAGTTCCCTTTTAGAACAAGAACTTTCTACCCATAAAACTTTAATACATCATATATATATAATCACACAAATTACATAGTTTATCTTTTTCCTTCATTAAACTGGCAAAATTACTAAAATCCAACATGTTATATCTAGCCCTACAGTCCCTGGACAAAGAACAGTTTATAAATATATAGAGACAGTCTCCATGCATGACGGAGCATTGGTTACTGGTGGTGAGGTGCGTCTCAGGGGTGTTATGTGTGTCATTCAATGCAAGCTAAGAAGAGTAAACATCCTTTGCCCAACACATCCTCGACTAGCAGGGAATAATAATTATGTTCAGGCCAATGTAATGTGTGTGTGTGTGTGTGTGTGTGTGTGTGTGTGTGTGTGTGTGTGTGTGTGTGTGTGTGTGTGTGTGTGCATACAGCTTCGAAACAGGAAATATGAATAAAATTGTGGAGGAATGGGCTTAATGAGTAGGTGTAGTTAAGGTGGATTGAGTAGGTAGAAAGAGAGTTTTAAGGGAAGATCAGACAAGTTTATGGATAGGGATGATAGGTGGACATTAGTTAAGTTTATACATTATACAATGAGTGCCTTGTGTTGCCTAACTAACCTTATGAAGCTCGCTAATTCTTATGTTCTTATGGTCCTCGCGAAGCTACATCTTTGCTACCTCTAATTTGGTTCCAGTGTGACCTGCCCCGGGGCATGCTGGGATCACAGGAAGACCTCAGGCAATCTGTAAGGGCTCATGTGATTGTGTTCAGAGTGAGATACACTTTCCCGCCAGTTCGTGATGCTGTAACTCTCTAGTCATCTATCAAACTGACAAGAGAGGCTAACCTTAAGACATCTTCACAAGTCTATAAGAAGCTCAGGACTCTCAGAATAAATTTCGGAATTACCTTAGATTATGAGGAAAATCAACTTAGATTCAAAGATTTTACCTCAGATTTCATTCTACGTTACTCCAGAATTATTTTAAATATATATTTATTTTCTTTTGGGTATATACTTCCATACGCAGTGGCGTAGCTAATGGGGGGAGGGGAGGAGGATGTTCGAAATCGCCCTCTTGGGGGCCCCAAATGCATCTCAAAAAATAAATATTAATTGCAATAAATTACTATAAAGCATAGGGCCCATAATAGGCTTTTTAATTCGGATTATAAAACATTTATAGGCAATGAAAGAAGTCTCAGAAAGTTTAAAAATGCACCAAAATATGTTCATTCTCCAAAAAAAAATTATCGCGGGACTTATAACTTATTAGACTAACTACCACTAATGATGGTACATCTTGGATGGGGAATAACATTAATATTGTATCAAAACAACACTTATATTGTATCAGAGAGAGAGAGAGAGAGAGAGAGAGAGAGAGAGAGAGAGAGAGAGAGAGAGAGAGAGAGAGAGAAGAGAGAGAGAGAGAGAGAGAGAGAGAGAGAGAGAGAGAGAGAGAGAGAGAGAGAGAGAGAGAGAGAGAGAGAGAGAGAGAGAGAGAGAGAGAGTCTGCCATTTTCAAGAGTTGAATATTATTTAATTGATTGATTAACTAATAATAATATTGTATACAATGTTTGATGGTGAATTTTATTTTCCTCCTGGACGCATGCACGAAAAAACAGGTGATTGTATAAATTAACAAATGAATAAATACATTATTGAATTAAGTTTTTCTTTATCAATGTCTAAAATTATTTCATAAAGAAGAACTTGCTGGTGAAAGTAATCTTGAAAGTCTTGTTTGAAGAAGAACAAGAAGGTGTCAGGTTAGGAGAGGCAGAACCTACCTGTGGCCTGCAATGTTATACAAAAGAAAAAGGCTGCATAACGGTAACTATTCATATTGTTATGATGAGATGGAGTTATGCTAGTATGACAACACACACACACACACACACACACACACACACACACACACACACACACACACACACACACACACACACACACACACACACACAACACACACCTCCACCAATCACACGCTTCCTAGATAATACAAGCACCAAACACACCAGAAATGAGAGAAAGTGGGTTATGACAGAAGGAATAAGCGGATATGCCTTGACTCTTTTCAATGAGGGGTGTGAGTGAGTTGGTATAGGACGTTGGGAGGGTGTGAGACGTCTTTGTAACCTTGTAACATATATTCATGGGAATCACAAGATGCAAGAGCGTTTATCAAATGTCGGAAAGGTGAAGTAATACTATTATTCCTGGCTTGTCCGGATAACTTCACATACATACACATTGGGTGTAGTTAACCTTACTCAATACGGATGTAGATTTATAATGAAAACAAACAGGCAAGTAAGAAAACAAGTAAGCAGGCAGGCAAGGGAAGAGAAAGTCAATCTGTATTAGAGATTAACAAAGAAAGAAAAAGTATCTTACACTCTAATAGTAATGCAAATTCGTCCATCACATCCTATAATATTGATAATGATAATCGGTTTGATAAGAAAAAGGCAGCTTTACGATTGAAAACAATACAAGAAAACTAAATAAGGTACAATGGAGATGACAATATAGAAAAAAAGGTGCATAATAGTCCATTACAATAAGTTATATACATATAAAAAGAAAAATACAATAAATACAATACTATTGGGTGGTATACATATTTACACAAGGGAAAAAAAAAAAAAAAAAAAAAAAAAAAAAAAAAATATATATATATATATATATATATATATATATATATATATATATATATATATATATATATATAAACTAGGAAGTATTCATGAGCCTAACGATCGTCGGAATAGGGCCGTTAACGATGCCTATCATTTCGGGAACGCAGGGGAGTAAATTTGTTGCGGGTGCGGGTGAGGTGACTAGGTGGTGGGAGCATGTGGCGGTGACGAGGGGTGAGAAGCAGTTATTTGCTGAACTGTAGGAGTGCATGCTGGTATATTAGAGGGAGGGTTGTTACGCTGAGGGTGGAAAGGGCATCTTCATACCCATTGTATGCTTCACATCAAGAATAATTCTGACACTTCTTTTCTGTACTCTTTCTAATCTGCGGAGCTGGGTGAGGTTGAGGCTGGAGGAGCAGGTAGGAGACGTATAAGTCAGCTTTGGGAAGATGAAGCACTTGTAAATGTTGGTCAGTTGAGGTGGTGGTGCGGCGAGGGTTTTGAGGCGTCATAGCATGTGAAACCTGAATGATGCAAAGGAGACGGTGGTGGAAACATGTTGGTTCAAGGATAATCTGTCATCTAGGATCTTGGTGGACTGCACAACGTTCAAGGTGTCTCAGATGGTGAGGGCTGGGGGCTGGGGGCTGGGGGCTGGGTGGGGATGGTGGCCAGGTTATGTATGTAAGCGGAGGTGTGTCAGGTAAAGTGATTACTACTCCTACTACTATTACTACTACTATTACTACTATTTCAACTATTATGTATTATGTTTATGTATATAATGTATATCAGGATGGTGCCAGGACCTTATCATTATACAGCTGTCAATATCTGCACGCACGTCTATGGAATGAAAAGAAGGAACAAGAGAGAACGAAACATATATATAGATAGATAGATAGATAGATAGAGATGGAGGGAGAGAGAGGGAGAGGTGAAGCTTAGTAAACGTTACACGCTCCCTGTACACGCAAATCAAATGTTAATACAAGACTATTTAACCAGGTACAATAACAACAACATGAGGAGGTATTATTTGGCCCCGGCTTCCTTTCACCCATGATATAACATAAGACTCTCTCTCTCTCTCTCTCTCTCTCTCTCTCTCTCTCTCTCTCTCTCTCTCTCTCTCTCTCTCTCTCTCTCTCTCTCTCTCTCATGATATAACATTAAACTGTATTTCTCTTACTCTCTCTCTATCTATTTATCTATCAATCTATCTATCTCTCAAAATACAACTATCAAATTATAATAGAAAGCTGAACGTCATTGATTTTCTCTTCAAAATTTATTGATGCCAACAAAACTTACAACAGATTTTATTTGCATCCAGTGACGAGAATGAAAAAAAAGAAGAAAAAAGCGCACCAAACATTATTGAAAGCTTGGCAAATAATGATAAATAATAATAATAATAAATAATAATAATAATAATAATAATAATAATAATAAATAATAATAATAATAAATAATAATAAATAATAATAACGTGTATTTACGTTCTGCACTTCTTTTGCTGCGGCATGTGACAAATAAGAACTTAAGAAACGTACGTGTATATACTTTAAGAGTCTTTCTGTCATTAAATTCACACACACACACACACACACACACACACACACACACACACACACACACACACACACACACACACACACACACACACACACACACACACACACACACACACACACACACACACACACACACACACACACACACACACACACACACACACACACACACACACACACACACACACACATCTCCACATAGTAAGGGACTCTTATATATGTTTTTGCTATTGAAATGAGTGAAAATTATATAAAATCACACATATGTTTAATGTTTAAGTAATAGTAGATGCTCGGGGTTGTCAGTCAGTGAGTCAGTTAGTGAGTCAGTCAGTGAGTGAGTCAGTGAGTGAGCCAGAAAACATAAAAACAAACGTGCGCTGTAATATATAACTCGCATACAATGGACACAACAACAATTCCTTCTATCTCCTCACAGTTTTTCAAAGCCAAGGTCAGTTAAGTGAACCTAATATTGAAATTGTGAAAAACAGACAAAACTATAACGAGACTTACTCAAAATCATATTGTTCTTATACACGTAAAAGTGGGCGGGAGAGAGAGAGAGAGAGAGAGAGAGAGAGAGAGAGAGAGAGAGAGAGAGAGAGAGAGAGAGAGAGAGAGAGAGAGAGAGAGAGAGAGAGACACCATGCGCATAGAAAATTCCTAACACAGTTAGAATACATAATTTGGAGTAAGTACGTGTATTAATTAAAACAAATACATTACTTCGATTATATTACTGAATCTAAGAGAGTGAAAGGTATTTTTTTTTATAATAATTAAGTCCAATTGGTGTTAGAGACGTTAATACAGCTTAGTAAAACACGGTGAACCTCTATTTACTGTCATTTCCTTTTTTTCTGAAGATCATCGCGACGTGAGGTGGCAATAATTCGAAACTCCAAAAACATTGAATATATACTATGATATATTATTATTCCAGTGCAGCAGCCAGATTTTTTTTATATACATTTAAAGGGTACCGGCCAAGGGCAAACAAAAATAGGTAAAAAAACAAAAACAAACACGCTACATAGGACAATAGGATAAATAGATGCAGGGGATAGAGATTTACATGAAACATCACACATACAAACAAACATACATACATACATACATACATAAATACATATACAATATACATATATCAACAAAACACGAAAGTCATAAGCAGAAGTACTAAGAGTTTATGTATAGCATGATGAAATATTTATGTGTAGGTCTGTGCATATGTGTTGGTGTTATGACTGATGGTGAAATGACGTGGTTGGGTTCAAGAAGTGGCATTGGAAGAAGGAAGGTCTGGTAGGAGGAAAAAGTGTTTTGCCTTACCTAGCCAAGACAGCGTGGGAACACCTCTCTAATAACATAATAAACACAATAAACACGACAGATGAGATGATTCACCTAAATAAAGTAACGAGAACACTTCGACAACGTTAACAGTCTTGTCTTAAACTAACATTTTTTACGTATATGATAAACACGACAATGGAAGTGATGGAGTGTAAGAAAAAAAAAAAAAAAACTTCAAGAATACACTTCAATTACGTTATTACTATTCTTGCTGCTGATAATAATGATGATGATGATGATGATGATGATGATGGTGATGATGATGATGATGATGATAACAACCGGTAGTTGCAAAAGAGATTTCCCACGGCAGTCTTATAATGAGGGTTACCTGGACGGCTGGAGGCAAGGTAAAAAAAGAGAGAGAGAGAGAGAGAGAGAGAGAGAGAGAGAGAGAGAGAGAGAGAGAGAGAGAGAGAGAGAGAGAGAGAGAGAGAGAGAGAGAGAGGAGGAAGGGAGGAAGGAGACTGGAAGAGAGGGAGGGGAAGGTGAGAGGAGTAAGACAGGTACCAGCTGCATCCACCACTACCACCACCCACCACAACCACAGGTAAGGTCCAATCACCGACACTCAGTCTCGCTCACCTATTGGCGCTGTGTACACGTGTCCAGGTTAGACTCCAGACTTACTACCACTACTATTACTACCACTACTATTACTACTACTACTACTACTACTACTACTACTACTACTACTACTACTACTATACTACTACTACTACTACTACTACTACCACCATAACTGGATTCACAATGCAAAATAAAAGTGTGTGTGTGTGTATGTGTGTGTGAAATTGATTATTATTTCTTTTCTTTTTTCTTCCTCAACAGGGACAGAATGCATAGAATGAGGTAAAGAAAAAGAGGACAGTGAAGCTCTATAAGCCATGAAAAGATAAAGAGCTTACAGTGTGTGTAGAGAATTGTTGTTGTTGTTGTTACTGGTGCTGCTGCTGCTGCTGCTTCTCATCTCTAGTACAAGTAAGTAACTCTAAATTAATACACACAAGTGAACATTGTAACACACACACACACACACACACACACACACACACACACACACACACACACACACACACACACACACACACACACACACACACACACACACACACACACACACACATACACACACACGCATGCACACGAATACAAAGCAAATATCAACTTACTGGAGAACACAATAAGGTGAAAGTATATGAAAAACAAAGAATAAGAGGAAGACGATAAATTGCCAAAAACCTCAATAATGCAACTGCGCTAACAAAGGATTGATTCTTTGTCATTGTGAACGCTAATACATCTTGAGGGAAATGTATGGATGAATGACAACTTCAGTCTGAGAAAGTATATAAGAAAAGTGTTAATGTATAATGATAATAATACACACGATAGTTTTACAAAGGTTAGATTGTTAGATTGCCGTATTGAGGACGCGAAATTATTGTTGGTAGATTTTGTGTAGTGTGTATGTATGTAGTGTGTGTATGTGTGTATGTGTGTGTAGTTTTTATTAGAAGATAAGTTATATAGGAAGAATTACATTATGTCTTCAACCATTTAGTAATTCATTTAGATATTAAAAGACTGTGATTTATATGTTGGTGAGAATATATTTATTTTTTAATTTTTTTAATAGACGGTACATACACACCGTATATATTATTGTTATCGTTCTTCTTTCTTTACTGTATTATTATTGTTATCATTACTATTATTACCATTATCATTATTACTATTATTATTCGTTAAGTTCTTCATATATAAGTGTTTCTTTAATGTTTTATTTCACATATGTTTTGTGGAATGTGAAAAATATTGAGTAGCAAATACGATTTTTACTCTCTCTCTCTCTCTCTCTCTCTCTCTC
>JAXIVD010005207.1:22500-27500 GCA_036785275.1 Cancer borealis | reverse complement strand
TCCCCTACTGCAGTCCCCTTCCCTCCTGCAGTCTCATTACTGTGTACGTAAAAGTTTATCTTTTTTCCAAGATTCAGTAATGTGATAAATTTCTCTCTTAAGACTCCTCTCAGCGGCCTTCTTTTTCCACCTCCTCCTCCTCCTCCTCCTCCTCCTCCTCCTCCTCCTCCTCCACCTCCTCCTCCTCCTCGTCCTCGTCCTCATCCTCTTCGGATTAACTAGTGGGTAGGGTTGAGGTCGTGGGTACAAGAGGCGGGTGTAGCATGGCCTGGGTGTAAGGGTATGGGTGGAGGACTCACCTGGTTGATGGAGGACTTGAAGAACTCCATGGATTGCTCGAGGGCGTAGGTGTCGGTGGAACACGTGTCAAGGATGTGTGCACCGAGAGTGATGTTGGGCAGAAGTTCGGTGTCGTTGTTGATCCTGTCGATGGCATAGAGCATTGCCTCCATGCGCTGGATGCCCTTCTCTTCCTTGATGGAACCGCACGGAATATCGGCGCCCCGCTCGTGCATGGGGAACATCCCGCCGAAGATCACGTCGCCCGGGATATTCACCATCTTCACTTTGTCGGGCCGGCCGGCCTCGACCAGACCTCTGCCGCCCATCAAAGCCAGCCCCGTCGCCACCATCAACAGCGTCACCAACAATCCCTCGGGCCTCTCCCGTAGGGCGATATGACTAGATCCTGCGGCGGTGCGCCTCCTCGGCACAGCATCTGAGCCGCTGCATCCAGCTGCTGCCACAGGCGGGGCGCGGGGCGAGGCGGCCCAAGGAGTATAGGCTGGCGACAACGGAGGACCGGTGGGATTTTTATCCTCAGCGAGACTGACATCACTGTGTTTCCCCGCGATGGCCCTCGAGGTTAATGCCCCGGGGGCGGCGGGCCCCTGGGTGTGCCGCGCCATGAAACTACCCTTCCAGGGCCCGGGAGCGGTGGCCAGGGACGGCTGGAGGCAGCCTCCTTCTCATGGCGGCTGCTAGAGAGCCACTACATGGCCTGGCACTCACGGGGCCACACGAGGCTCGGCGATGTGTTCTCTCGAGCTGTCCTTACTTGTGACAGGCTTGGGCGTGGGTGGTGGGTCCTGGCCGGGGCGACCCCCGCCCCGCCACTCGTCCCTCACCGTACACCTCCGTCAGAGCACCGGCAGCGCCACAGGTGTTGACGGCGATACACCTACACCGGCTCTTCCCTCACTCCCACAGGATTGCGTCAACTTCACACTGGCGAAAAAACACGCTGTTTTTGTCTCGGTTAATTACATGACAGGCGCGTGCGGCGGCGGCAGGTGCCGTAACGCAGCGGCTAGCGGGACGGCTCCGAGGACCTGGCGGAGCGGGAGCAGCGGGACGGCGGGCCAGGAGCAGCGGCGGCGGGGGCGGCCGCGGTAGTGAAGCATCAAGCTCCGGCCCGGCCGCCACTCTCGCACGGGCCTGCGCCGCCCACACCTGCCACACGCACACTCAACGCCCGGGACTCCTCGCCGCTCTGCAGGAGGGCCCCCGCACTCTCGCCTCTTTCCAGGAAAGCTTCCATACGGTGCAAACACTGTCCGAGTCCTCGGTACATCCATGACGGACTTTTTCCACCAATATCCTAGACAGGAGCCACACGCCTTGGAACGTGTCCTCTGTTATTGCTGAGGGATTTGTGACTCCCGGGTCGGTGAGTCGTCACCAGCAGGAAGATATACAGGACAGGGATAACATAAAGTGCCTGCGGCCTGCGACAAGCACTCCACACCGTCTCCCTCCCAAGGGAGGCTGCACTTACCCACGACAGCCGAGCCAGCCTTCTCTGCTGCTGCAGCCTGACACTCTAACAATGAGTGAACCAATCTAACACTATATTAAATAGTCAAACCTGCAGGCAAATAGGTGTTGAGCCAGTCCGCCAGACCCTCCCTGGCATAATGCAGTGATGACAGGCAGGCATCGCACACCCATGGCATGAAGGCCGCGGGGCCACCCTCCAACCATTATCTTCGGCACAAATTTTACATATACTCATGTTTGATATATATATATATATATATATATATATATATATATTATATATATATATATATATATATATAATGTGCAATTCCTTCGGGCAGGCACCACTCCATGCTTGTGTCCATCCCGTGCCTGAAACTGTCCACAGTGTTGCTGTGATATACGGTCGAGGGGCGGAGAGGGGACGGAAGAGGCGAGGCGGGGCGGGGCGGGACGGGGCGGGGCGGCAGGGAAGGCACAGGGCCATTCATCGGGAGCTTTGGTCTGCAACCCGTGCCTGTCTGAGTTTGTCAGGGCAGAACTTTTGTCTCTTTTTATATTCAGGACGCATTGAAGGGACGTCTTCGTGCCGCGAGATTTCCTACCTCGACGACCACCTGCTGGACGGGTAGATTTTTTAAAATTTTCAATGCATATGAGAAACTAGTCATAAAAACTGAGGTAATAAAGATCAGATTATCTTTATAGAATATAATGTTGCTTATTTGATCAACTTTGCGACCTCAGTGTTAGCAAGTCGCCTTATATTGGATTGAACCGCTGTAGGGCTTGATTTGTGTACAGTTTTCCTTTTCCTTTCTTTTCCCTGTCAGTTATCGCCTCCCCTTTATCCCCCACGCCCCCACGCCCTCTAACACCATTCGCAATGTTTTCATCTGTTACCGTTTTGATTCTTAACTGATCCTTGACTCCTTGCCCGCAGCTACTACCAGTGTGATTCCTTCCCTAAGAGTCACCAACCACACGCATCATCACGGGAATTTTGGAAGGGGAAAAAATAAAGAGGCGGGAGTTGAGTATCAAATTAACCTGTGCCTTACATCGGGAGGAGGAGGAGGAGGAGGAGGAGGAGGAGGAGGAGGAGAAAGAGGAGGTATGGAGGAAGAGCACATATATCAGGTAAATCAGAAGACAGCATAACCAACTTTTTTTCCCGACCTTTCCCCTTTCCCCTTACTGGATTATGACACCGACCTCCAGGGAAGGCAAGAGGCGGAGCTTCTTAAAGGTTGCACACCCTCCTCCACCCTCCTGCACCTTCCCGCAACCCTCCCCAACCTCCCCCAACCTCCCCCACTTTCCCTTTATCCCCCCACACCTGATGACGTGGCATGGTGTGAATGAGAGCATTAGGTCCTCTTTATATCAACACTGGAGGAGGTTCGGAGGTTTTGGCAGGTAGAGCAACAGCAGCAGTAGTAGTAGTAGTAGTAGTAGTAGTAGTAGTAGTAGTAGTAGTGGTAGTAGTAGTAGTGGTGGTTGTAGTAGTAGTAGTGGTTGGCGTGGACAAGGAGGAGAGAAGGAAGATTATGTGATCAGTATCTTTAAATCTGAACTTTTCACTCTTATTCTGATTTTGCTCTCCACTCCTCGCCTCGCTCGCCCCCTGCCCTTCCCTCACTTCTTTTTTATCTCTCTCTCCCTTCCTTCCTCCTGTTTCTCTTCCTCCTCCTCCTCCTCCTCCTTCTCCTCTTATTTCTCCTCCTCGTCGTCGTCGTCGTCGTCCTCCTCCTCCTCCTCCTCCTCCTCCTCCTCCTCCTCCTCCTCCTCCTCCTCCTCCTCCTCCTCCTCCTCCTCCATGTTTCTCCTTTAGTTCAGCTCTTTATTCGATTCTTCCTTCCTCAAACATTTTTCATCCACCCTGTTTCCTCCTACATCGTCATTTTCTTCCTTATCCACCTCCTCCTCTTCCTCCTCCTCCTCCTCCTCTTCCTCTTCCTCATCCTCTGACCTTCATCCTTCTCTTCCTTATTTTCCTCCTCTTCCCATGAGAGAGAAGAAGAGAGGGAGAGAGAGAAAAAAAAAGAAAATCATACTTCTCCTTCACTCCTTCCCTCTTTCCCTCACTCACCTTCCTTCCTTCCTTCCTTCCTTCCTTCCTTCCCTCCCTCCCTCCCCGTGATTCATCTTATCGCATAAACGTTGGTAAACGGAGTTCTCAGAGTGGCGTGAATCGGATGCTGTAAGAGACGATAAACACAGATCGGGAAGGGTAGGATGAAGCGGGGATGGATGGAGGAGGAGGAGGGATGAGAAGAAGAGGAGGAGGAGGAAGAGGAAAAGGATAGGAAAGGAAGAAGAAGAGGAGGAGGCGGAGGAAAGGATGGGAAGAAGAGGAGGAGAGAGGGATGGAAAGAGGAAGGAGGGAAGAAAAAGAGAGAAAGGGAAGGAGACAAAGTATATATCAGGCTCCACAATAGAGGAATATATTTCGCGAAGACTCCCGCTGGAATGGCCTCTTACCCCGAAGTTCTCTTGAATTAAGAAAGAAAGAGAGAGAGAGAGAGAGAGAGAGAGAGAGAGAGAGAGAGAGAGAGAGAGAGAGAGAGAGAGAGAGAGAGAAAGAGAAAGAGAAAGAGAGAGACCACACAACCAAATGAACAAAAACAAGAACTGACGTACAAATGCAAAACGAAATAGTAGTAGTATTGGGGTTTGTTTTTACACACACACACACACACACACACACACACACACACACACACACACACACACACACACACACACACACACACACTGATAACACGAGAGTTGGGGTCGACAAGCAGATAATGGACCGTGAGAGGGGGTGAAGGGGTGACAACAAGATAACAGGGTAGGAGGAAGGTGAGGAAGGGGGAGGAAGGAGGAAGGGGATTGTGGACAGACTTGACAAACCGTGAGGGAATGACACCGACAGATAGACACACACACACACACACACACACACACACACACACACACACACACACAGACACACACAGACACACACACAGACACACAGACACACACACACTTGGAGCACTGTGTTAAGCTAGTGAGTCGACGTTGATAAAGAAAAAAAATACTAACTTTCAATTCCATCATTTTTTTCTGGAAGTATGGAAAGCAAACTTGAATGAGAATGATAATTTTTGCACCGTGAATATCGATGTTTTTTTATATGTATATAATTTTGTTAATAGTTTGATTTAATTTTTTGAGCATTAGTTAAGATAGTCTACAGGTGTAATGGTATA
>JAXIVD010005207.1:0-17500 GCA_036785275.1 Cancer borealis | reverse complement strand
TAAATAAATATAAATAAATAAATATATATGACTAAATATAAATAAAGATATTTAAATTAATACATATAAATTTAAAAAATGAATATAAATAAAAATTAAATAATATAAATATATAAATTAATAAATAAAAATATATAAATACAAAAATTTCAATATAAATAAATATAAATAAATAAATAAATAAAAAATGTATTTATATAGATGTATAAATTAAACCTGCATTTAATATGAATAAATATATATAAATAAATAAATGTATTTATTTATTTATTTATATATTTATTCATATATTTATGCATACGAAATCTATTTTTTGGAAAAATGATACGGTTTAACTTTATAATGGACTGCAAATTCAACTTCAGATATTTGTTCAGATAACCTCAAACAGTTATGCCACTGAATTTCAGAGAAAAAAATGAATTTTTTTTTATAAATTATATTAGGTTTATAATTAGGTTTGGTTAGGTATAGTTACGTTTAGGTAGTGTCATGCCCCCAACTCCAACAACAAACTTTTCCTTCTCCTCTCGTTCTTGACGTTACACTTTAAAGGCAATTGAATTTAAAATGAACGAGGAGGAAACTTAATTACCAGGTTCAAAAGGGGGATTTCAGAAATAAAGTTAAAAAAAACAAAACAAGTAAACAAACTACACTATATTTATTTACAAGTTAATATTTATATACACAACGGAAATTTAATTCAAAAGATGATCTGTCTACCAGAAGGGTAGTTAATTACATTGAAAGTAATTAATTAAAAGAGAAACAAATACAAAAATACACAAGATCACGAGTATTCTACACTAAACCACTCACCTCACACAAACACCAAACAAATAAACACCAAACAAATAAACACCAAACAAATAAACACCAAACAAATAAACACCAAACACCTAAGTTAATTGATTGAGGCACAGGTCGGGAAATATAAACACCAACACAAACACAAACACAAAAACCCAACACAAAAACAAACACACACAAAGAAATAAATATTATAATTGGAGAGAGAGTCGCGAGCCAGAGTAAAAACATTCACATACCCAAACTTATTTCACTCCCTTACGTTACTAAAATAACCCCCACTCAAACAGGGGAAGAAAAATAGATGATGGGTAAAAAATGCGCGAAGCAAACTCAAACAAATACCCACATCAAAAACCCAGTAACGTAAGAAGTAAAGTAAAAAGTAAAAACACTGGCTTCACTCTCAATCTCCAATTAAAACGCACAATACTCACGCCATACCTCCGACACCGCTCCGACACAACCTGTACCCTCTGCGCGGTGACCTGAACTAGACTGTCTCGGCGCTGGGTCACCCTGCCTTATATAGGGGGCCGCGACCCACGCCACGCTTACCCAGGCCCCGTGGTGTGAAATAAACACTATACAAAGGAAACTACTCTTTAACTTATCTAACTTAACATTATATTTACATTAAAACATAGCAGATGAAAATACAAATATATATCCGAAATTACAACACGCTCGCTCTTTTAACAACAATGTTAGAGCTAAAAAGTATAGAACGGGTTGTGACGCTATATAAACTATCCTTAAAATTACAATAAAAATATAATAACCTTAAATTAAAATAGCAGTTCCCAATATAAAACATAATAATGGAAATATATAGTTTCCCAACTCTCCAATGCGCCACAAAAGACCCACGAGAGTTTTTATTGCATTTACCACCTCCACATCATCTTCTTCCACTATTACAAAACAATTTAACAGTATATTTATAAAACTAAGCTTAACATAACAAAATTAACAAAAAATATGTGACCATGCTACGCAACACCCTTTTTCTTCTACAAGTGGTGGTCCGGGCCGTGAAAGGTCGGAAAAGGTCACGTCGCGGTCACTTTTTCTTAAGCCGCTCCCCCCCTCCACCTCACTCAACCCCTACTCCACACATCACACATCAAAATCGCTGGCATACACACAAAATAACCATGACTCCATTAATGTCTTAAGTCACTTCGTGACAGTAGGTTTGGTTAGGTTAGTTTTGGTTAGGCTTATTCAAGTGCAGCTCTGGGAAGGTTATACTAACAAAGCCATTTTCATTCAGTAAATTTTTACATCTTCACCAGAATGGCGTGCAACGAAAAAGAAATGGCGTCTGCACCTCACACAATCCCTACTTTTATACATAAAAAACATTTGATAGCTTCTAAATTAACATAACATAACATAATCTAATTAAACCTAATCAAACCTAACTAAACGTAACTAAACCTAACCAAACCTAACTAAACGTAACTAAACGTAACTAAACCTAACTATAAACCTAACATTACCTTAGAAAAAATATTCATATTTTTTTCTAAAATTCAGTGCCATAACTGTTTGAGGTGATCTGAACAAGTATCTGAAGTCGAATTTGCAATCTATTATAAAGGTAAGGAGATATCGACTGAGTCGTCTTACGAATATTTACTGTGAAGTTAAGATTCGTAAGACGTACCAGTCGATATCTCCTTACCTTTATAATGGACTACAAATTCAACTTCAGATACTTGTTCAGATCCCTTCAAACAGTTATACCACTGAATTTCAGAAAAAAATAGGAATTTTTTTTTAAGGTTATGTCAGGTTTATAGTTAGATTTAGTTACGTTTAGTTAGGTTTAGTTAGGTTAGTTTTGGTTAGGCTTATTCAAGTGTAGCTCTGGAAAAGTTATGCTAACAAAGCATTTTTCATTCGGTAAATTTTTACATCTTCACCAAAATGGCGTGCTTCGAAAAAGAAATGGCATCTGCACCTCAAATAACTCCTACTTTTAGTCATAAAAAATATTTGATAGCTTCTAAATTAACATAACATAACATAATAACCAAACTAAACCAAATCAAACCTAACTTAACGTAACTAAACCTAACTACAAACCTAACAACCATAAAAAAAAATTCATATTTTTTTCTGAAATTCAGTGGCATAACTGTTTGATGTGATCTGAACAAGTATCTGAAGTTGAATTTGCAATTATTTATAAAGATAAGGATATATCGAGTGGGTCGTCTTACGAATATTTACTGTGAAATTAAGATTCGTAAGACGACCCAGACGATATCTCCTTATCTTTATAATGGACTACAAAATCAACTTCAGATATTGGTTCAGATCACCTCAAACAGTTATGCCACTGAATTTCAGAGGAAAATATGAATTTTTTTTTTAAAGTTATGTAAGGTTTATAGTTAGGTTTGGTTACGTTTAGTTACGTTTAGTTAGGTTTGGTTAAGTTAGTTTTGGTTAGGCTTATTCAAGTGCAGCTCTGGGAAGATTATTCTAACAAAGCATTTTTCATTCGGTAAATTTTTACATCTTCACCAGAATGGCGTGCTACGAAAAAGAAATAGCGTCTGCACCTCACACAACCCCTACTTTTATTCATAAAAAAACATTTGATAGCTTCTAAATTAACATAACATAACATAACATCCAAACTAAACCTAATCAAACGTAACTAAACCTAACTATAAACCTAACATAACCTTAAAAAAAAATTCATATTTTTTTCTGAAATTTATTGGCATAACTGTTTGAGGTGATCTGAACAAGTATCTGAAGTCGAATTTCCAATCCATTATAAAGGTAAGGAGATATCGACTGGGTCGTCAAACGAATATTTACTGTGAAGTTAAGATTCGTAAGACGACCCAGTCGATATCTCCTCACCTTTATAATGAACTACAAATTCAACTTCAGATACTTGTTCAGATCACCTCAACAGTTATGCCACTGAATTTCAGAAAAAAATATGAATTTTTTTTTTTAAGGTTCTGTTAGGTTTATAGTTAGGTTTAGTTACGTTTAATTAGGTTTAGTTAGGTTAGTTTTGGTTAGGCTTATTCAAGTGCAGCTCTGGGAAAGTTATGCTAACAAAGCATTTTTCCTTCGTTAAATTTTTACATCTTCACCAGAATGGCGTGCTACGAAAAAGAAATGGCGTCTGCACCTCAAAAAAACCCTACTTTTAGTCATAAAAAACATTTGATATCTTCTAAATTAACATAACATAACATAACAACCAAACTAAACCTAATAAAGGCTAACTAATCGTAACTAAACCTAACTTTATAGTTAGGTTTAGTTACGTTTAGTTAGCCTTTATTAGGTTTAGTTTGGTTGTTATGTTATGTTATGTTAATTTAGAAGATATCAAATGTTTTTTATGACTAAAAGTAGGGGTTTTTTGAGGTGCAGACGCCATTTCTTTTTCGTAGCACGCCATTCTGGTGAAGATGTAAAAATTTAACGAAGGAAAAATGCTTTGTTAGCATAACTTTCCCAGAGCTGCACTTGAATAAGCCTAACCAAAACTAATCTAACTAAACCTAATTAAACGTAACTAAACCTAACTATAAACCTAACAGAACCTTAAAAAAAAAAATTCATATTTTTTTCTGAAATTCAGTGGCATAACTGTTTGATGTGATCTAAACAAGTATCTGAAGTTGAATTTGCAATCCATTATAAAGATAATGAGATATCGACTGGGTCGTCTTACGAATATTTACTGTGAAGTTAAGATTCGTAAGACGACCCAGTCGATATCTCCTTATCTTTATAATGGACTGCAAATTCAACTTCAGATACTTGTTCAGATCACCTCAAACCGTTATGCCACTGGATTTCAGAAATAATTATGATTTTTTTTTTTTATTTATGTTAGGTTTATAGTTAGGTTTGGTTACGTTTAGTTTGGTTTGGTTAAGTTAGTTTTAGTTAGGGTTATTCAAGTGCAGCTCTGGGAAGGTTATGCTAACAAAGCATTTTTCATTCGGTAAATTTTTACATCTTCACCAGAATGGCGTGCTACGAAAAACAGATCGACCCAGTCGATATCTTCTTAATTAGGTCTATCAGATGCTAAAATGATATTTTCAATATCTCTAATAGCTTCCGAGAAAAATAGAGCGAAATAAATTTTTTTGAAAATATATATGGTTTAATTTTACTGCGTAATTATTACTCTTAGAACAAATATTAATTATGATAGTTATAGAGCTTAATCAGTTCTATTAGATGCTACAATGATATTTCCAATATCTCTAATAGCTTCCGAGAAAATTAGAACGAAATCTATATTTTGGAAAATAGATATGGTTTAATTTTACTGCGTAATTATTACTCTTAGAACAAATATTCATTATGTCAGTTGTAGAGTTTAATTAGGTCTAGCAGATGCTACAATGATATTTCCAATATCTCTAACAGCTTCCGAGAAAATTAAAAGGAAATCTATTTCTTGTAAAAAGGATATGGTTTAATTTTACTGCGTAAATATTATACATCGAACAAATATTAATTATGTCAGTTGTAGAGTTTCATTAGGTCTATCAGATGCTACAATGATATTTCCAATATCTCTAATAACTTCCAAGAAAATTAGAACGAAATCTATTTTTTGGAAAAAAGATACGGTTTAATTTTACTCCGTAATTATTATACATAGAACAAATATTCATTATGACAGTGGTAGAGTTTAATTAGGTCTATCAGATGCTGCAATGATATATCCGATATCTCTAATAGCTTCCGAGAAAATTAGAACGAAATCTATTTTGTGGGAAAAAAAAAAACGGTTTAATAATACTGCGAAAATATTATTCATAGAACATATATTCATTATGACAGTTGTAGAGTTTAATTAGGTCTATCAGATGCTGCAATGATATTTCCAATATCTCTAATAGCTTCCGAGAAAATTATAACGAAATCTATATTTTGGAAAAAAGATGCGGTTTAATTTTAATGCGTAATTATTATACATAGAACGAATATTCATAATGGCAATTGTAGAGTTTAACTAGATCTATCAGATGCAACAATGATATTTCCAATATCTCTAATGGCTTTCGAAAATTGAGGAGGAAAGTTATGTTTTGGAAAAAAGATACGGTTTTATATTATTGCGTAATTATTAGTCATAGAACAAATATTCATAATGACAGTTGTAGATTATAATAAGGTCTATCAGATGCTGCAATGACATTTCCAATATGTCTAATAGCTTTCGAGAAAATGAGGAAGAAAAAATAAGTGATAGTTTCATTTTACTACTAAATTTTATCTAAGAACAAATATTCATTATGTTAGTTGTAGAGTTTAATTAGGGCTATCAGATGCTGCAATGATATTTCCAATATCTCTAATAGCTTCCGAGAAAATTAGAACGAAATCTATTTTTTGGAAAAAAGATACGATTTAATTTTACTGCTTAATTATTATACATAGAAAAAATATTCATTACGACAGTTGCAGAGTTTGATTAGTTCTATCAGATGCTGCAATGATATTTCCAATATCTCTAATAGCTTCCGAAAAAATTTGAATGAAATCTATTTATTGGAAAAAAAAATACGGTTTAATTTTACAGCGTAGTTATTATACATAGAACAAATATTCATTATGACAGTTGTATAGTTTAAATAGGTCTATCAGATATAGCAATGTTATTTCCAATATCTCTAATAGCTTCCGAGAAAATTATAACGAAATCTATTTATTGGAAAAAAGACACGGTTTAATTTTACTGCGTAATTATTATACATAGAACGTATATTCATAATGGCAATTGTAGAGTTTAATTAAATCTATCAGATGCAGCAATGATATTTCCAATATATCTAATGGCTTTCAAGAAAATGAAGAGGAAAGTTATGTTTTGGAAAAAAGATACGGTTTTATATTATTGCGGAATTATTAGTCATAGAACAAATATTCATAATGGAAGTTATATAGTATAATAAGGTTTATCAGATACTGCAATGACATTTCCAATATGTCTAATAGCTTTCGAGAAAATGAGGACGAAAAAAAAAATTTAATTTAATTTATTGCTAAATTTGATCTAAGAACAAATATTCATTATGACATATGTAGAGTTTAATTAGGTCTATCAGATGCTGCAATGATATTTCCAATATTTCTAATAGCTTTCGAGAAAATTAGAACGAAATCAATTTTTTGGAAGAAAAAAAAAGATACGATTTAATATTACTGCGTAATTATTATACATAGAACAAATATTCATTATGATAGTTGCAGAGTTTGATTAGTTCTATCAGATGCTGCAATGATATTTCCAATATCTCTAATAGCTACCGAGAAAATTAGAATGAAATCTATTTTTTGGATAAAAAGATACGGTTTAATATTATTGCGTAAATGTTATACATAGAACATATATTCATTATGACAGTTGTAGAAATTAATTAGGTTTATCAGATGCTGCAATGATATTTCAAATATCTCTAATAGCTTCTGAGAAAATTAGAACGAAATCTATTTTTTTGAGAGTAGATATGGTTTAATTTATGACAGTTGTAAAGTTAAATTAGGTCTATGTGATGCTGCAATTATATTTCCAATATCTCTAATAGCTTCTAAGAAAATTAGAACGAAATCTATTTTTTGAAAAAAATTTATGATTTAATTTTACTGCGTAATTATTATACATAGAACAAATATTCATTATGACAGTTGCAGAATTTAATTTGTCCTATCAGATGCTGCAATGATATTTCCAATATCTCTAATAGCTTCCGAGAAAATTAGAATGAAATCTATTTATTGGAAAATAAATACGGTTTCATATTACTGCGTAAATGTGATACAGAGAACATATATTCATTATGACAGTTGTAGAGTTTAATTAGATCTATCAGATGCTGCAATTATATTTCCAATATCTCTAATAACTTCCGAGAAAATTAGAACGAAATCTATTTCTTGGAAAAGGGATATGGTTTAATTTTACAGCATAATTATTATACATAGAACAAATATTCATTATGTCAGTTGTAGAGTTTAATTAGGTCTATCAGATGCTACAATGATATTTCCAATATCCCTAACAGCTTCCGAGAAAATTAGAACGAAAATTTTTTTGGGGGAAAAAGATACGGTTTAATTTTATTGCGTAATTATTATACATAGAACAAATATTCATTGTGTCAGTTGTAGAGTTTAATTAGGTCTAACAGATGCTACAATGATATTTCCAATATCTTTAATAACTTCCGAGAAATTTTTTGGAAAAAAAAAATACGGTTTAATTATACTGTGTAATTATTATGCATAGAACATTTATTCATTTGGACAGTTATATAGTTTAATTAGGTTTATCAGATGCTGCAATGATATTTTCAATATCTCTAATAGCATCCAAGAAAATTAGAACGAAATCTATTTTTTGGAAAAAAGATACGGTTTAATTTTACTCCGTAATTATTATACATAGAACAAATATTCATTATGACAGTGGTAGAATTTAATTAGGTCTATCAGATGCTGCAATGATATTTCAGATATCTTTAATAGCTTCCGAGAAAATTAGAACGAAATCTATTTTTTTGAAAATAAGATACGGTATAATATTACTGCGTAAATATTATACATAGAACCTATATTCATTATGACAGTTGTAGAGTTTAATTAGGTCTATCAGATGCTGCAATGATATTTCCAATATCCCTAGTAGCTTCCGAGAAAATTATAACGAAATCTATTTTTTGGAAAAATGATATGGTTTAATTTTACTGCGTAATTATTATACATAGAACAAATATTCATAATGGCAATTGTAGAGTTTAACTAGATCTATCAAATGCAATAATGATATTTCCAATATCTCTAATGGCTTTCGAGAAAATAAGGAGGAAAATTGTGTTTTGGAAAAAAGATACGGTTTTATATTATTGCGTAATTATTAATCATAGAACAAATATTCATAATGACATTTGTAAAGTATAATAAGGTATATCAGATGCTGCAATGTTATTTCCAATATGTCTAATAGCTTTCGAGAAAATGAGGAAGAAAAAATAAGTGATAGTTTCATTTTACTACTAAATTTTATCTAAGAACAAATATTCATTATATCAGTTGTAGAGTTTAATTAGGTCTATCAGATGCTGCAATGATATTTCCTATATATCTAATAGCTTCCGAGAAAATTAGAACGAAATCTATTTTTTGGAAAAAAAAATACGATTTAATTTTCCTGCGTAATTATTATACATAGAACAAATATTCATTATGACAGTTGCAGAGTTTGATTATTTCTATCTGATGGTGCAATGAAATTTCCAATATCTCTAATAGCTTCCGAGAAAATTAGAATGAAATCTATTTATTGGAAGAAAAAAAATATGGTTTAATTTTACTGCGTAGTTATTATACATAGAACAAATATTCATTATGACAGTTGTAGAGTTTAAATAGGTCTATCAGATATTGCAATGATATTTCTAATATCTCTAATAACTTCCGAGAAAATTATAACGAAATCTATTTTTTGGAAAAAAGATACGGTTTAATTTTACTGCGTAATTATTATACATAGAACGAATATTCATAATGGGAATTGTAGAGTTTAATTAGATCTATCAGATGCAGCAATGATATTTCCAATATCTCTAATGGCTTTAAAGAAAATTAGGAATAAAGTTATGTTTTGGAAAAAAGATATGATTTTATATTATTGCGGAATTATTAGTCATAGAACAAATATTCATAATGACAGTTATATAGTATAATAAGGTTTATCAGATACTGCAATGACATTTCCAATATGTCTAATAGCTTTCGAGAAAATGAGGAAGAAAAAAATTGATAGTTTCATTTTACTGCTATATTTGATCCAAGAACAAATATTTATTATGACAGTTGTAGATTTAAATTCGGTCTATCAGATGCTGCAATGATATTTCCAATATCTCTAATAGCTTCTGAGAATATTAGAACGAAATCTATTTTTTGGAAAAAATATATGGTTTTATTTTACTACGTAATTATTATACATAGAACAAATATTCATAATGTCAGTTGTAGAGTTTAACTAGGTCTATCAGATGCTACAATGATATTTCCAATATCTCTAATATCTTTGAGAAAATTAGAACGAAGTATTTTTTGGGGGAAAAAAGATACGGTTTAATTTTACTGCCTAATTATTATATATAGAAAAAATATTAATTATGACAGTTGTAGAGTTTAATTAGGTCTATCAGATGTTGCAATGATATTTCCAATATCTTTAATAACTTCCGAGAAGATTAGAATGAAAATTTTTTGGGGGAAAAAAAAGATACGGTTTAATTTTACTGCGTAATTATTATACATAGAACAAATATTCATTATCACAGTAATAAAGTTTAAATGGGTCTATCAGATATTCCAATGTTATTTCCAATATCTCTAATAGTTTCCGAGAAAATTATAACGAAATCTATTTTTTGGAAATAAAATACGGTTTAATTTTACTGCGTAATTATTACACATAGAACGAATATTCATAATGGCAATTGTAGAGTTTAACTAGATCTATCAGATGCAACAATGATATTTATAATATCTCTAATGGCTTTCGAGAAAATGAGGAGGAAATTTATGTTTTGGAAAAAAGATACGGTTTTATATTATTGCGTAATTATTAGTCATATAACAAATATTCATAATGACAGTTGTAGAGTATAATAAGGTCTCTCAGATTCTGCAATGACATTTCCAATATGTCTAATAGCTTTCGTGAAAATGAGGAAGAAAAAATAAGTGATAGTTTCATTTTACTACTAAATTTGATCTAAGAACAAATATTCATTATGTCAGTTGTTGAGTTTAATTAGGTCTATCAGATGCTGGAATGATATTTCCAATATCTCTAATAGCTTACGAGAAAATTATAACGAAATCTATTTTTAGGAAAAAAGATACGATTTAATTTTAATGCGTAATTATTATACATAGAACGAATATTCATAATGGCAATTGTAGAGTTTATTTAGGTCTATCAGATGCAGCAATGATATTTCCAATATCTCTAATGGCTTTCGAGAAAATGAGGAGGAAAGTTATCTTTTATAAAAACATACGGTTTTATATTATTGCGTAATTATTAGTCATAGAACAAATATTCATAATTACAGTTATATAGTATAATAAGGTCTATCAGATGCTGCAATGACATTTCCAATATGTCTAATAGCTTTCGAGAAAATGAGGAAGAAAAAAAAAGTGATAGTTTCATTTTACTGCTAAATTTGATCTTAGAACAAATATTTATTATGACAGTTGTAGAGTTAAATTCGGTCTAGCAGATGCTGCAATGATATTTCCAATATCTCTAATAGTTTGAGAATATTAGAACGAAATCTATTTTTTTGGAAAAAAGATACGATTTAATTTTACTGCGTAATTATTATACATAGAACAAATATACATCATGACAGTTGCCGAATTTGGTTAGTCCTATCAGATGCTGCAATGATATTTCCAATATCTCTAATAGCTTCCGAGAAAATTAGAATTAAATCTATTTTATGGAAAAAAAAATACGGTTTAATATTACTGCGTAAATGTTATACATAGAACATATATTCATTATGACAGTTGTAGAGTTTAATTAGGTCTATCAGATCCTGCAATGATATTTCCAATATCTCTAATAGCTTCCGAAATAATTATAACGAAATCTATTTCTTGGAAAAAGGATATGGTTTAATTTTACTGCGTAATTACTATACATAGAACAAATATTCATTATGTCAGTTGTAGAGTTTAATTAGGTCTATCAGATGCTACAATGATATTTCCAATATCCCTAATAGCTTCCGACAAAAATTAGAACGAAATTTTTTTTTTGGGAAAAAGATACGGTTTAATTTTATTGCTTAATTATTATACATAGAACAAATATTCATTATGTCAGTTTTAGAGTTTAATTAGGTCTAACAGATGCTGCAATGATATTTCCAATATTTTTAATAACTTCCGAGAAAATTAGAAGGCAATCTAATTTTTGGAAAAAAAATATGGTTTAATTATACTATGTAATTATTATACATAGAACATATATTCATTTTGGCATTGTAGAGTTTAATTAGGTTTATCAGATGCTGCAATGATATTTCCAATATCTCTAATACCTTCCAAGAAAATTAGAACGATATCTATTTTTTGGAAAAAAGATACGGTTTAATTTTACTCCGTAATTATTATACATAGAACAAATATTATTTATGACAGTGGTAGAGTTTAATTAGGTCTACCAGATGCTGCAATGATATTTCCGATATCTCTAATAGCTTCCGAGAAAATTAGAACGAAATCTATATTTTTGAAGAAAAAAAAGATACGGTTTAATATTACTGCGTAAATATTATAAATAGAACATATATTCATTATGACAGTTGTAGAGTTTAATTAGGCCTATCAGATGCTGCAATGATATTTCCAATATCTCTAATAGCTTCCGAGAAAATTATAACAAAATCTATTTTTTGGAAAAAATATTAGGTTTAATTTTACTGCGTAATTATTATACATAGAACGAATATTCATAATGGCAAATGTAGAGTTTAACTAGATCTATCAGATGCAACAATGATATTTCCAATATCTCTAATGGCTTTCGAGAAAATGAGGAGGAAAGTTATGTTATGGAAAAAAGATACGGTTTTATATTATTGCGTAATTATTATTCATAAAACAAATATTCATAATGACAGTTGTAGAGTATAATAAGGTCTATCAGATGCTGCAATGACATTTCCAATATGTCTAATAGCTTTCGAGAAAATGAGGAAGAAAAAATAAGTGGTAGTTTCATTTTACTACTAAATTTGATCTAAGAACAAATATTCATTATGTCAGTTGTAGAGTTTAATTAGGTCTATCAGATGCTGCAATGATATTTCCAATATATCTAATAGCTTACGAGAAAAGTATAATGAAATCTATTTTTTGGAAAAAAGATAGGGTTTAATTTTACTGCGTAATTATTATACATAGAACGAATATTCATAATGGCAATTGTAGAGTTTAATTAGGTCTATCAGATGCAGCAATTTTATTTCCAATATCTCTAATGGCTTTCGAGAAAACGAGGAGGAAAGTTATGTTTAGGAAAAAACATACGGTTTTATATTATTGCGTAATTATTAGTCATAGAACAAATGTTCATAATGACAGTTATATAGTATGATAAGGTCTATCAGATGCTGCAATGACATTTCCAATATGTCTAATAGCTTTCGAGAAAATTAAGAAGAAAAAAGTGAGTGTTTCATTTTACTGCTAAATTTGATCTAAGAACAAATATTTATTATGACAGTTTTAGAGGTAAATTAGGTATATCAGATGCTGCAATGTTATTTCCAATATCTCTAATAGCTTCTGAAAAAATTAGAACGAAATATATTTTTGGGAAAAAAGAAACGATTTAATTTTACTGCATAATTATTATACATAGAACAAATATTCATCATGACAGTTGCAGAATTTCTTTAGTCCTATCAGATGATGCAATGATATTTCCAATATCTCTAATAGCTTCCGAGAAAATTAGAATGAAATCTATTTATTGGAAGAAAAAAATACGGTTTAATATTACTGCGTAGTTATTATACATAGAACAAATATTCATTATGACAGTTTTAGAGTTTAATTAGGTCTATCAGTTGCTGCAATGATATTTCCAATATCTCTAATAAATTCCGAGAAAATTAGAACGAAATCTATTTCTTGGAAAAAGGATATGGTTTAATTTTACTGCGTAATTATTATACATAGAACAAATATTCATTATGTCAATTGTAGAGTTTAATTAGGTCTATCAGATGCTGCAATGATATTTCCAATATCCCTAATAGCTTCCGAGAAAATTAGAACGAAATTTTTTTTTTTGGGAAAAAGATACGGTTTAATTTTATTGCGTAATTATTATACATAGAACATATATTCATTATGTCAGTTATAGAGTTTTAACAGATGCTGCATTGATATTACCAATATCTTTGATAACTTCCGAGAAAATTAGAACGAAATCTATTATTTGGAAAAAAAATATGGTTTAATTATTCTGTGTAATTATTATACATAGAACATATATTCATTTTGACGGTTGTAGAGTTTAATTAGGTCTATCAGATGCTGCAATGATATTTCCAATATCTCTAATAGCTTCCAAGAAAATTAGAACGAAATCTTTTTTTGGAAAAAAGATACGGTTTAATTTTACTTCGTAATTATTTTACATAGAACAAATATTCATTGTTACAGTGGTACAGTTTAATTAGGTCTATCAGATGCTGCAATGATATTTCCGATATCTCTAATAGCTTCCGAGAAAATTAGAACGAAATCTATTTTTTTTTATAAAAAGATACGGTTTAATATTACTGCGTAAATATTATACATAGAACATATATTCATTATAGCAGTTGTAGAGTTTAATTATGTCTATCAGATGCTGCAATGATATTTCCAATATCTCTTATAGCTTCCGAGAAAATTATAAAGAAATCTATTTTTTGGAAAAAAAATACGGTTTAATTTTACTGCGTAATTATTATACATAGAACAAATATTCATAATGGTAATTGTAGAGTTTAACTAGATCTATCAGATGCAACAATGATATTTCCAATATCTAATGGCTTTCGAGAAAATGAGGAGGAAAGTTATGTTTTGGAAAAAAAGATACGCTTTTATATTATTGCGTAATTATTAGTCATAGAACAAATATTCATAATGACAGTTGTAAAGTATAATAAGGTCTATCAGATACTGTAATGTTATTTCCAATATGTCTAATAGTTTTCGAGAAAATGAGGAAGAAAAAATATGTAATAGTTTAATTTTACTACTAAATTTGATCTAAGAACAAATATTCATTATTTCAGTTATAGAGTTTAATTAGGTCTATCAGATGCTGCAATGATATTTCCAATATCTCTAATAGCTTTCGAGAAAATTAGAACGAAATCTATTTTTTGGAAAAAATATACGATTTAATTTTACTGCGTAATTATTATACATAGAACAAATATTCATTATGACAGTTGCAGAGTTTGATTAGTTCTATCAGATGCTGCAATAATATTTCCAATATCTCTAATAGCTTCCGAGAAAATTATAATGAAATCTATTTATTGGAAAAAAAAATACGGTTTAATTTTACTACGTAATTATTATACATAGAGCAAATATTCATTATGACAGTTGTAGAGTTTAAATAGGTCTATCAGATATTGCAATGTTATTTCCAATATCTCTAATAGCTTCCGAGAAAATTATAACGAAATCTATTTTTTGGAAAAAAAATATGGTTTAATTTTACTGCGTAATTATTATACATAGAACGAATATTCATAATGGCAATTGTAGAGTTTAATTAGATCTATCAGATGCAGCAATGATATTTCCAATATCTCTAATGGCTTTCAAGAAAATGAGGAGGAAATTTATCTTTTGGAAAAAAAATACGGTTTTATCTTATTGCGTAATTATTAATCATAGAACAAATATTCATAATGACAGTTATAGAGTATAATAAGGTTTATCAGTTACTGCAATGACATTTCTAATATGTCTAATAGCTTTCGAGAAAATGAGGAAGAAAAAAAAAGTGATAGTTTCATTATACTGCTAAATTTGATCTAAGAACAAATATTCGTTATGACAGTTGTAGAGTTTAATTAGGACTATCAGATGCTGCAATGATATTTCCAATATCAAAAATAGTTTCCGAGAAAATTAGAACGAAATCATTTTTTTGGAAAAAAGATACGATTTAATTTTACTGCGTAATTATTATACATAGAACAAATATTCATTATGACAGTTTCAGAGTTTCATTAGTTCTATCAGATGCTGCAATGATATTTCCAATATCTCTAATAGCTTCCGAGAAAATTAGAAGGAAATCTATTTTTTGGAAAAAAGATATGGTTTTATTTTACTGCGTAATTATTATATATAGAACAAATATTCATAATGTCAGTTGTAGAGTTTAATTAGGTCTATCAGATGCTACAATGATATTTCCAATATCTCTAATAGCTTCCGAGAAAATTAGAACGAAATCTTTTTTTTTTTTTTTAAAGATACGGTTTAATTTTACTGTCTGATTATTGTACATAGAAAAAATATTCATTATGACAATTGTAGAGTTTAATTAGGTCTATCAGATGTAGCAATGATATTTCCAATATCTTTAATAACTTGCGATAAAATTAGAATGAAATTTTTTTTTAGAAAAAAAGATACGGTTTAATTTTACTGCGTAACTATTATACATAGAACAAATATTCATTATCACAGTTGTAGAGTTTAAATGGGTCTATCAGATATTGCAATGTTATTTCCAATATCTCTAATAGCTTCTAAGAAAATTATAACGAAATCTATTTTTTGGAAAAAAAAAATACGGTTTAATTTTACTGCGTAATTATTATACATAGAACGAATATTCATAATGGCAATGGTAGAGTTTAACTAGATCTATCAGATGCAAAAATTATATTTCCAATATCTCTAATGGCTTTCGAGAAAATGAGGAGGAAAGTTATGTTTTGGAAAAAAGATACGGTTTTATATTATTGCGTAATTATTAGTCATAGAACAAATATTCTTAATGACCGTTGTAAAGTATAATAAGGTCTATCAGATGCTGCAATGATATTTCCAATATGTCTAATAGCTTTCGAGAAAATGAGGAAGAAAAAATGTGATAGTTTCATTTTACTACTAAATTTGATCTAAGAACAAATATTCATTATGTCAGTTGTAGAGTTTAATTAGGTCTATGTGTATGTATGTGGGTATGTGTATATGTGTCTGTACGAATGTGTTTGTGTGTATGTGTATATATGCATGTGCTTAAATATATGTGTATGTATAAATAACTATGTGTATGTGTGTATACGTGTATGTATGTACTGATTATGTGTATATGTACATAATATAATTCTACATTGCTACTGTAGTTATCAATAGATGTTCAAATGTTCAAATGGTTGTTGTTGTTGTTGTTTTTCTCTCTCTCTCTCTCTCTCTCTCTCTCTCTCTCTCTCTCTCTCTCTCTCTCTCTCTCTCTCTCTCTCTCTCTCTCTCTCTCTCTCTCTCTCTCTCTCTCTCTCTCTCTCTCTCTCTCTCTCGAATAGGACTTCTCTTAACTACTTTTCCCGCCCCTCCCCTTCTCTTCTCCCCTCCTCCCCTCCCCTCCCCTCCCCTCCACTTCCCTCCCCCATTCCTCCTATTTCCTCTCCTTCCCTAATGCCTCTCTTCCCGCCACCACTCAGACGGGAACACTTCTTATTGTTGACACAGGACTCCGTATTCCCATCTCCCCCAACTTCTCCTATCTCCCCTCTTCTTAGGCATAAACCCCATCACCCCTCTTCTTCTCCCTCCCTCACCTCCCTCCCTCACCTCCCTCCCTCACCTCCTTCCTTCCCTCCTTCCCTTCTTCCTTCTCTCCCTCCTTCCCTCGCTCCTTCTCTCCCTCCTTCCCTCCCTCCTTGCCTCCCTCCTTCCCTCCTTCTCTCTCTCTCTCCCTCCCTCCCTCCTTCCCTCCCTCCTTCCCTCCCCCCTCCTTCCCTCCCTCTTTCTCTCCCTCCTTCCCTCCCTCTTTCTCTCCCTCCTTCCCTCCTTCCTTCTTTCCTCCTTCCCTCCCTCCCTCCTTCCCTCC
>JAXIVD010005206.1:5000-27500 GCA_036785275.1 Cancer borealis | reverse complement strand
GTGTCGATGAACAGTTGGTATGCCGTGAAAACGTTAATTACATAATGTGGGCGGGAGAGATAAATTGTGTTGCATATGTCGCAAATTCGTCACCTACTTACCTACCTACCTACTAAAAACACAATATTACCGCATCATTAATAAAATGAAAGAAGCATGGGAAGAAATAACAACATTTGGGGATTATTGAGATAAGCTTAGCCATAGACTACACCATACTTGACTGGACACTCGCGACAATCGCTGACAGACGATATACATTTCCGTCCAATTGATTCCGCTGCTATGAGTGATGACAGATAATACTTCATTTATCAGTTCATATTCTACTTAGGACATTTTATTACATGTCTTTACAATCAGTAATGATTGCTGAACCATTGCTGAACCTAAAAAATTATTTTACAACTTGTGCAAATAGGAAATTAACATAAAGATTACAAGAATGAGTGAAAACCGTGTTGGAGTTGTGTATAAAGCATATTGTTTATAGCAAAAATTTCAGGCAAATTGGCAATAATTTCTGAAATAAAGCATCACATATTGTGAAATCACCATTCCTGAATATGATTTGATTGTGATCAAATGCCATATTATCGTTATATCGGCTTGGGAATAAGTTTTTCACAACATTTTGTGGCGCGTAGCTGAGAAAGCTGAGCTTACTGTGATGCCTTGGTATGAACGGATGAGTCAGTCACCCACTGACACTGGAAGCAGACGGACGCGCTACTGTAGCAGTAAGTATGCAACATTTGGTTATTGTAATGTCTGATTTATAAGATTTTAGGGACATTTCAGTACTAAATTCATATAAAACTCCCTGTAGAAATTGAGCGTAAAACGGTAGATGATGAAACTTTTGTAGCGGTCATTATTTGATCATGGCTACCATCACCATTGTTATGTATTTAAAAATGACCGTGCGAATTTAACTAATAGATACATATCACGGTCATGGTCTAACCAAGTTAGTTAGACCATGATTGATGACCACGGTCACTTCAAAACATGGAATCCGTTAATTCAAAATTCGAATCTCGCTACCTACTGCTCATCCCCCCGCCACACACACACATGGGTAATAAAGTAGGATAGTTTGCAACTTATCAATGTTGTTATATGTTAACTTGGTGCAGTCTAAGTATTTATAAGTCAGGTTTGCCAAGCTTTGTGCCTTCATAATCATGTTATTCTTCTGTTCCTTAAATATATCCCCCTTGTCTGTTATTATAACACCTAGATACTTAATATTGTTAGTCACACGGATTCCCTCAATGTTCTCTGGTTTGTGTTCTGCGTTGTATATGATTATTTAGCTTTTTTCTTTATTTATTTCCATGCCATATTCCTTGCTTATTTCCATCAGTGTTTTGATGTTATCACAAGCTTCTTGTAACGCTATTATAAGTCTCATGGAAAATGTTCATAAGCAGAAGAAGAAAAGTGCTTCCTCCATAACGGCTTGTTTTGTTGTTATGATCAGCTGATTCCGCAAGGCGAGTGGTTCTACTTGACACGCCTGATGGACAGGGGGACACTAGACGGTGGGGAAGGCCTACATTACCCTTCACCAACTTTGTGCCACATTACTTGCTTCGTCTTGAGTGTCTGGGACTCCCTAATCAACAACAAGGAGAGGAGGAATAAGTAAGTCAAGTTTATTTATATTACAGTACCATTATAATTATTTTTCTTTGATGGGGTAAACAGCATCGGTATATACATACATACATACATATTTGATATGTTTAAATGCCATTATCTTACTGTGTTAGTGCATACACACATGCATTAGGTTTTTTTTATTTTTTACATCCTTCGAAGGAATAGATGCTACAGACTAGTAGGTAATATAACTATAGGAATTAATCTATTAATATATAAATTTAATTGCACTTCTGAATTATTCTTTTTTTTTCGGATGTTTTTTTTATTTTTATTTGTATAATTTTTTATTCACTTGTAATGTGCTAACATTCACATTTTATTTCAGGTTTTTTGGTTGTGATAACCATAAGGACACATTCCTGCAGATCCTTGTTGGTTTGGCCAGGAAGTTCCCAGAGTTTGAGGTGGCACAGTGCTGTAATGGGCATTTTGTAATCACCAAGATTCTCCCCGTCGTGGGCGGCAACCTTTTCAATGGTTTTGGCTCCAACTTGAGCAGGGACACAAACTCTGATGTTCACGCCAAGTTGCCCTCCAAACGCCAGGCCACCGGCGACTGTGTGAGGGATACTAGAAGCCATGACCAAATGAAAAGGCAGAAGCTCCAGGGGCAGAAAAAATAGGTGATGGGGGAGATAATGACTGCGTCTTACAAGCCAGTGATTTGTCTCTCTCTTCAAAGGAGTTATACTTACTGCTACTGCAGACTGTTTTTTTTCTGTGCAACAAAGATATTTCTCCCCCTGCAAGACAGTGACTTGTGCTTTTCTTCAAGGGAGCTATACTTATTGCTACTGCAGACAGTGTTATTTTTCTGTGCAACAAAGATATTTTTCCACCTGCAAGACAGTGACTTGTGCTTTTTTTTTTTCAAGGGAGTTATACTTACTGCTACTGCAGACAGTGTTATTTTTCTGTGCAACAAAGATATTTTTCCACCTGCAAGACAGTGACTTGTGCTTTTTTTTTCAAGGGAGTTATACTTACTGCTACTGCAGACAGTGTTTATTTTTTTCTGTGCAACAAAGATATTTCTCCCCCTGCAAGACAGTGACTTGTGCTTTTTTTCAAGGGAGTTATACTTACTGCTACTGCAGACAGTGTTTTTATTTCTTCTGTGCAACAAAGATATTTCTCCCCCTGCAAGACAGTGACTTGTGCTTTTCTTCAAGGGAGCTATACTTACTGCTACTGCAGACAGTGTTTTATTTTTCTGTGCAATAACGATATTTCTCCCCCTGCAAGACAGTGACTTGTGTCTCTCTGGACGCAAGTACGCCAGTTCTTTGAGAGTGAGGCCATCGTCAGGCGTGTCAACCTGGTGTGCCTTTCTCGATACACCTTGGAGGAGGTGGCAGAGGAGATGCAGACCGCCAGGAGCAGCTGGTCATGGAGGACAATCGGGTGGTTCATATGTTGATTGGAGAGCTCTCTGACCTGGACCCTGAATCGCCAGAAGATCTGCTTGCGGCAGCTACATGGCACTTCTCGGGGAACCTGGGCAGGATGTCCTTGGGTGAAATTATTGCAAATATGGTGTTTTTATTGGTGTCTTAGGATTGAATAATTGTCGCCCACCGATGACGTATGTTGACTAATTTGTTTTTGTTGTTCATAAACATATTCTTCACATCACTTTGAGTTGTTTGCTTTTTGTTTGAGGTTTCTATGATGATTTTAAGTATTTTATTCAAATAAAACAAACAAAAAATCGCCTCAGCACCCATTTGCGAAAGACGCGATTTCGAGTGCACAGTCACGTATGGTGTATTATATGGTATTGCATATTAATATAGACTACATGGGCTATGCATGTAAGTGTTTTCAGATTGAAATCCCAATAATCCTGGAAATTATTGCAAATTTTGTTTTTTTATTGGTGTCAGGATTGAATAATTGTCGCCCACCGATGATGTATGTTGACAACTTTGATTTTGTTGCTCATAAATATATTCTTCACATCACTCTGAGGTGTTTGCTTTTTGTTTGAGGTTTCTATGATGATTTTAAGTATTTTATTCAAATAAAACAAAAAAAATCACCTCAGTACCCATTTGCGGAAGACCCAATTTCGAGTGCACAATCACGTATGGTGTATTCTATGGTATTGCATATTAATATAGACTACATGGGCTATGCATGTAAGTGTTTTCAGATTGAAATTCCAATATTCCTGGAATTTATTGCAAATTTTGTTTTTCTTGGTTTCTTAGGATTCAATAATTGTCGCCCACTGATGACGTATGTTGACTAATTTGTTTTTGTTGCTCATAAACATATTCTTTACAACACTCTGAAGTGTTTGCTTTTTATTTGAGGTTCCTATCTTAATTTTAAGTATTTTATTTGATTTTTCTAAAAATCTGCCGTAGGACGGGTTTGCAAAAGGCCAGATTTCGAGTGTCCAGTCAAGTATAGTGTAGTCTATGGCTTAGCCATAGACTACACTATACTTGACTGGACACTCGAAATCTGACCTTTTGCAAACCGGTCCTACAGCAGATTTTTAGAAAAATCAAATAAAATACTTAGAAATAAGATAGGAACCTCAAATAAAAAGCAAACACTTCAGAGTGATGTAGAGAATATGTTTATGAGCAACAAAAAGAAATTAGTCAACGTACGTCATCAGTGGGCGACAATTATTAAATCCTAAGAAACCAAGAAAAACACAAAATTTGCAATAATTTCCAGGAATATTGAAATTTCAATCTGAAAAAACTTACATGCATAGCCCATATAGTCTATATCAATATGCAATACCATAGAATACACCATACGTGACTGTGCACTCGAAATCGGGTCCTTCGCAAATGTGTCCTGAGCCGATTTTTTGTTTGTTTTATTTAAATAAAATACTTAAAATCATCATAGAAACCTCAAACAAAAATCAAACACCTCAGAGTGATGTGAATAATATGTTTATGAGCAACAAAAACAAATTAGTCAACATACGTCATCGGTGGGCGACAATTATTAAATCCTGACACCAATAAAAACACCAAATTTGCAATAATTTCCAGGAATATTGGAATTTCAATCTGAAAACACTTACATGCATAGCCCATGTAGTTTATATTAATATGCAATACCATAGAATACACCATACGTGACTGTGCACTCGAAATCGGGTCTTTCGTAAATGTGTCGTGAGGCGATTTTTTGTTTGTTTTATTTGAATAAAATACTTAAAATCATCATAGAAACCTCAAACAAAAAGCAAACAACTCAGAGTGATGTGAAGTATATGTTTATGAGCAACAAAAACAAATTAGTCAACATACGTCATCGGTGGGCGACAATTATTAAATCCTAAGACACCAATAAAAACACCATATTTGTAATAATTTCCAGGAATATTGAAATTTTAAACTGAAAACGCATACATACATAGCCAGTGTAGTCCATACTAATATACATGCATGCTTGAAATAAGATTTGAAACTATTTCCAAATATTCAGTTTGTTTTCTACGTTTTCACTGAGCATGGCAGGATACACAACACCTTAGTGTTGAGAGTAATTGTAAAATATAACCAAAACTTGAACACAACACCCTAAGTCACTCGTAATCAATTCACTCATACTCATACTTCACTCATACTTTCATATACCCATAAATAACATCAAGAAGAAAAAAACGTAACATTCCTAATCAACTTATGATGTTTGCTGAGTGTCATCGAGAGAGCGTTTCTCAGAGATTATGTAAAATAACTCCATTGTAATTCCTTATTGGTGATGGTCTCTAGTCAGCTTGTTGGTTTCATTGCCTCCTCCTCCTCTTCTATCTAGCAATGTTCTTTCCAATGATCTTATCACCATACATCACTTTCCCGGCGTACGTACTTTTCCTTTTATCCTGCCATGCACAGTGAAAACGTTGAAAACAAAAAAAATATTTGGAAATAGTTTCAAATCTTATTTCAAGCATGATTCAGAGTATACAATAGAAGCTGATGAAGCTACGGTCACACTAGGTTTTGCTAACGCTAGCCTGACTTCCGTTTTTTCTGGATTTACAGCGATACGACTACCAGTCTGGTGACTCTGGTCACACATGTAGAAGAACTAACCTTGTGGAATCAGCTGATCATAACAACAACACAAGCCGTTATGGAGGAAGCATTTCTCTTCTTCTTCTTCTGCTCATGAACATTTTCCATGAGACTTATAATAGCGTCATGGGACCAATGAATTGAACTATTTATGTTGTTGACCTTTGTAAAGGATTGTTTTGGTCTTCTTCTTCTTGTGACCTCTTTCGCCTTTTGCCTTTCGCGCCACGAATTGTTGTGAAAACTTCATTCCCAAGCCAATATAACGATTATATGACATTTGATCACAATCAAATCATATTCAGGAATGGTTATTTCACAATATGTGATGTTTTATTTAAGAAATTATTGCGAATTTGCCAGAATTTTTTGCTATAAACAATATGCTTTATACACAACTCCCACACGATTTTTCACTCAAACTTGTAATTTTTATGTTAATTTCCTATTTGCAAAAGTTGTAAAATAATTTTTTTATGTTCAGCCATGGTTCAGCAATCATTACTGATTGTAAAGACATAAAATACAATGTCCTAAGTAGAATATTAACTGATATATGAAGTATTATCTGTCATCACTCATAGCAGCGGAATCTATAGGACCGAAATGTAATATCGTTTGTCAGCGATTGTCGCGGGTGTCCAGTCAAGTATGGTGTAGTCTATGGCTTAGCCTACTAATTTTGAAACACTGATTATTTATTTCTGGGTAGAATACAAGGCTTTTACAATGCTAACGGCATAACAGTTACCATTTAGAAATATACGAAACCAAACTTATCATTGCACTAATCTAACCTAATTAACCCTACTTGCCTAACCTAACCAAAGCTATCCCTGCATATTTAATGTAACCTATCTCTAACCATACGTAACTAATCTAACCAAACCTATCCCTGCAGGGCTGATGTAACCTAACTAACCCTCCGTGGCTAACCTAACCAAATCTATCCCTGCAGGGCTGATGTAACCTAACTCTAACTCTCCGTCGCTAACCTAACCAAATCTATCCCTGCAGGACTAAATTAATCAAACTCTAACCGTACGTAGCTAACCTAACCAAACCTATCCCTGCAGGTCTAATGTAACCTACCTCTAACCGTACGTAGCTAACCTAACCAAACCTATCCCTGCAGGGCTAATGTAACCAAACTAACCCTCCGTGACTAACCTAACCAAATCTATCTCTGCAGGGCTAATGTAACCTAACTCTAACCCTCCGTGGCTAACCTAACCAAATCTATCGCTGCAGGACTAATGTAACCTAACTCTAACTTTCCGTGGCTAACCTAACCAAAACTATCCCTGCAAGTCTAATGTAACCTAACTCTAACCGTACGTAGCTAACCTAACCAAGCCTATCGCTGCATGGCTAATGTAACCTAACTAACGCTCCGTGGCTAACCTAACCAAATCTATCCCTGTAGGTCTAATGTAACCTAACTAACCTTCCGTGGCTAACCTAACCAAATCTATCTCTGCAGAGCTGATGTAACCTAACTAACCCTCCGTGGCTAAACTAACCAAATCTATCCCTGCAGTGCTAATGTAACCTAACTAACCCTCCGTGGCTAACCTAACCAAATCTATCCCTGCAGTGCTAATGTAACCTAATTCTAACCCTCCGTAGATAACCTAACCAAACCTATCCCTGCAGGGCTAATGTAACCTAACTCTAACCTTCTGTGGCAAACCTAAAGTTTATTTCAATATTATCCCAACATTGTTTAATTTTGCTGGTTATTGTCCTTAATGAATTCAACAACAGGTGAAGAAGATATGGGAAAACTCAAAAGGGGAAGTAAGTAGTGAATAATTGTATTTAATTTCCTTTTTCTATACCAACATTCGTAGAATTAAGTTATGTATGGACTAAATTTCTTAATACATGAGACATTGAATTATTTAACTTCTGAATAGGCATTTCAAACAATAAAATGTTTTCTAATACTGCAAATAAACTTCTTAAGGGGTTAACAGGCATCACCGGGTGTTGATATTGATATCGAACTCCAATATAGGGTGTAGTAGCGTCAGTGTTTAGAAATTTACGAATTCTGTTCGTGTTGATATATTTTGCACACAAGAACTTTCCTTATTTTTTCACAAATATCAGACTAGCATATGTATGTTTTAAATTGGTAAGTAGTTAATTTGGCGATAATAATGACATAATGGGTTCCCGAAATACACACCAAAGCAGACTAAAAAGGAGTATTGGAATTCTTTCCATAAATATAGTATTTCCCAAAGTATAGGACCATGATTACAATTTAACATAATTAATTGACTATAGACCTTAGAAAATAGATCCTATATTTGACTTAACATATGGCCGTATAAAACCCTTTTAATGTAGTTGTGGAAGGTGAGTCAGTATTAAATATACTGCAGATGCTATTTAGTTGTTATTTCACACCACCTCGATACCGTTTCATATACAAGGAAACGCAACTTTCAACACTGATCATCTTCATTTACCTGCACTGTCGTCTGCTCATCCCTGCAACTGTTCTCACCACCATCACCGACACTGACACCTCAATATAGGAGAGCCTATCCTCTATCACCACATCCACCTGATCTACTACGAATACCACCACAATTAAGCGCCTCGTTCACTTCCTCTCTCTTTCTCTCCCACCATTCCACCAATAACGCTCGTAGATGACCGGTCAGTTATCTAGCGGAAAAGCAGCCCAGAGGACCCACCATTAATTCCAAGGAGACATACACACTCCTCCATTTACGTTATTAATCTACAGAACTTATTGAAATGTTATGAGCCGCGGTCAAGCCATATTCGCCCCTCCAGCATCACAGAGGAATTGTATCATGTCCATGTTTAATTAGGCACGTGTTGGGAGCAACGATGGACGACGGTCATTGTATATTCCATTTTGTGTGAATAATAGTGCTCGTACCTCCCAATCCCCTGCCCCTCACTTTGGGTTCTCCCCTTTACCCCTCATCCCTCCAGTGACTCCAGACTGCTATCCACTGACCGCTTACCAAGCCGCCGACAAACTCAGCAAAATGCATTTTCGTTTACTATGCGAAGCATGTAAATGAAGCACGATCATAAACCTGAAAAGCGAGAATATAGACAAATGGAATTAATTTTGTAATTTGATTATTCAACTTAATTTAAATTAATGTTATCTTACCTGCACAGCAATTACATTTTGTTATAAATCCACTGACCAACAACACGATGAGATTTTTCGTTTTTGCAGCACATACCAGTCAGCGTTGAGGATATGATAACCCACCTCTGACCGATGAAGTAACACTATAAATCTACAATTATTGGTAATATCACATGAATCATTCGGTAGCGTAACAACCAGGCAGTTGAACTGCGTGACATACTAAATGACCAATATATTCGTTGACAGTTATCACATTTTTCTTAATACTGTCCATGCAACTCTAAAAGACAGACTTCACTAGACCTTGCTGGTGAAGAGCAGTTAACAAAAAAAATATTCAATTCGTTGAAAATCAATTGTCATGCAAATTTCATAAAAAATATATTATTGATTATATGTTTTTGAGTAGTTTCTATATGAGGCTTTATATGAGACTTAAGGTTGAGCACTAACACACCCATGATATTCGATCACTTTTATTTAATCAACAAATACACTGGAGCTTCAATTACGGCCACACACTTCATCCACACTGCCACAGTTGCCCTAATTTTACAAAGAAAATACTCACTTACTCTCTATTTCTTGCTGACATACCACAGCGAGTTATATTTGATGAATATGATATACAGTCTCTCCACATTACACACAACCAACTCGAATTATATTAGTGTATTAGTGATATGAAAAACACCTTTCCCTATGAAGACCTTTCTGTGATAGAGAGCCCTGTACCTCCCAGTCTTCTAACCCGCTGGCACCCCAACCTTCAACGCTGGACAGGAAACAAAGTGGTTCTGGCACGCCACAGTCGTTAGCAAGCACTCAACATATTTTGACACTGGTAAAAATACTAAATACTGTCATAAACCCACGAAACATAGTTTACCTACCTTACGAACACTGCAGTAGAGAGAGCCGCCTAGCAGCTGCCCCCTGACTATACACAGCTTTCTCTACTGGTTGAGAGGTTGAGCGGAAAGAACTCAGGATGGAGGACAAGGGTGGATGAGCGGCGTGGAAGAGAGGAGGTGGTAGCGAGAGATAATCTTTGCTCCTCTAAGCAAGAGGCAGACCTGCCCATTCGACCCAAAGTGACTGGAGACTGTGTGCTTATCAAGTGACGAGGTATTCTTTGTGCTGAATGGAGTGCAGTGGTGCCGGAGGCATTATCGGTGCTGCCAGGTCCGCCAGAGCTAATGGTGACCTGAGCACCGTCCAAGGGAACCGGAGAGTGGGAAGAATGACCAGTGTGACCCAGTAAAGACTCTTCCGTGGAGCTGTTCGATTTGACCGACGCAAGCTCGCTCTGGAAATAAATAAAAGTAATTATTAATACTTTATCAACTAATGTTCCTCTCTGTGGTGCGCCTAGGGACTACAAGGTTTAAGTACAAATGAGTTCCTTAAAACTATAATCGAATTTTCTTCCAAATACTGGCAACCCTTACCACCAAGGAAAGCAAAGCAAATGACACGCCAATGCAGCAGTGAAGTCCAAACACACCCCCAAAAAATATTTGGTGCGTCACCTGCGGTGTGGTTGTTGTAATAAGGAGATAGTCAATGAGTATTTGTAATGCAATCACTAGAATACACAACATGCTTTAATGACCAAGCAGCTTTCCCCAATCCCAGCCAATGTGTACTGTGTTCTCCAAAGGCTCAAAATAGTGAATAATCATGTAAATGGTTGAAAACTTCAAGTTGTTTACAGTAAACAAGAAAGAGTTGCCGTAATAAAAACTAATATATCAGTTGGTTTAGGAGCATGAGTTGAAACCAAATCAATGGATTTATTAGGTAGGGGAAAATGTTACGCCTTCAGCTCTCTTCAAGCCGAGCTTAAAACTAGGTATTTTTTGAATAGCTCTGTTATTGACGCCGTTGAGTCAAAAATATACGCAATAATCTATGCTACTACATGTCAGCAAAAATAACAAGCTAGTCAAGTCTATCTAGCGCATTTAGCAAGCGGTAGGTAAAAAATACCTCTAATATTCCATAAGTTGTGTGTTAAATCATGATCCGACAGGATCCTAAATCAATGGGAAATAGTAATGGTGACAGCTCTTAATTCCTTTCCTACAAATAACAATGTACTTATCTTTGATTTAGGTGATATGTAGGTATTGACAGCTTGGGTGCTATCGAATTCAGATTGTTTAGGGAGTGGTCATTTAGACTGCTTTAGAACTTATGGACTGCTATTTTGACTTAAGCTAAAAAATAAGCATTGCTCCTATGTTCAATATTTACTGGTAACTTTAAAGGTAAGAACCATTAGTGTTCTCGAATGGAAATCAGGAGACTGAGTTTGATGGTAACGGAAGAAGGGACAGAGGTGCTGTCCTGTCGGTATCTCGTGATGGAAAGAGAAAGAGGTTGCTGTCATGGCGACTGACTTGAAATCGTCAGACCGCGAATACATGCTTAATTTCTAAGTTAAATGAATCTTGATGTTTTACCATCATAGATGAGTTAATTTATAACAAATTTATTTACTTTGATATCCCAAGTGCAATTTTCCAGCTGTGCTTGTAACCCCTAATTTCCCTGTTTTGATTATTAGGAGGATGAATAATTCCGACATACTGGGACGAAAGAAAATGTTTAAACACCTCCCCTCTGAGTTGAATCGCCCAAATTTGCTCTAAATTCTTGAGCAGTTCTACGAGATGGCCTTTCTCTGACCGGGTCGGTTGGTTCTCTAAGTGTAGTAGACAACTCCTTAGATTCCGAACCTGACTCCAGAGGGTATAATTAATGTGTTCCACCACTTGCCTCCAATTATGTTCCACTTAATGGTTTCAATTTATGCTGTTGGATGGAACACACAGTATCTTCTCTATACAAATGTTTTAGGAACAATGGACGAATCCTTTGTTATGAAGTGAATACACTGGTTGGTGTTCTATGTGTTTTAATTAAGTAAAGTCTAATTTAACACACATATAAATAGACAATTGCCTGAGAGATTGTTAAGGCCACGAACGGACAGTACAATCCTGAAATTCGGGCTTTTTAAAACACATCACATGTTTACACATTTTTTAAAGAAACGCTACTTGTGACTGTGATGCCAGCCTACCCTCCGAAGGACAGTGGTGGGCGGCAGGTGAATACCACTTTTTTGAGTTTCTTTAATCATGATTATACTCATATCACACGGTATATAGGAAAAATCATTGATGCACTATTTACAAAAAAAAATACACAGTTTATGGTAAATAACATGTAATACTGTGGTGATATCAGGTGAATTAAAATATCTTGTGACCTTATAGCATCCCCTTCACTACCTTATTTTGTAAGAAAAATGGCACAAAGGAATGTCACATACATACAACTACCTACCCAGTGCTTGCTAACATCGCTTGGTCAGCTACCCCATTCGCGTCCTCGCGATGGTCTAGAGACCTGTACCTAACGTTGCTACACATGACTGAAAACCTAGTTGTCTTCAGTGTTGGGTCGAGTATTAACTCTTTGTTTGGGGAGCCTAAATACGGTAAGTAACTTCTTTACATCCCAACATAGAGGTATGACTATGGCAATTATTAAAACAATAGGAGTGATGAAGGATGGATAATGCACATAGAGATATAAACAAATGAGTAGAGAGTCTTGAACAAAAGATTCTAACGCAGAGATATTAGAAAAAGTTAACGCCAAGAGGCTGTTGGTGACATACTTGATACTAGAGAAATTCAGATTCTCTTAAATATCAAGAGGAAAGAAACTTACTTGTTAAGTTTATTGTTAATACTTGGTGAAGTTTTGATGGAAAGGTCTTTAATGTGTTTGAGTGCACAACGCATGCAATGCTTACTACAAGATGACCAGAAACTTCTGTGTACGTTTTGTCTTCAGGACACACTACCGACTCAAAATATGTTTATGTGAAAAAGAAATAGTAGTAATTAAAGAAAGAAAGATGAAATACTGTTTGAGGCGCCAATTGTTTATATGGACATACTGCAAGAGCGTTAGAAGCATCTTCCTGAGTCAGCTCAACTTCACACATTCCTACGCTACTTATAGGCAATGATACAGGTGCAAATATTCGGTTTAACATTTCAGTAAATCAGACACAAGGTTAACTGAATATAATTAAACCTCTTTAGAAATCAAAACTATTGACGGAGTCAAGTGTCATGATTGTTCCATTTATAGTAAAAGAGAAAGGTTCAATTTTATGAACTTCAAAATTATCTGTAAATTGAAAAGGAATATGGATTATTACTGCATTGGACGTCAATACGGACTCCAGTAAAGGGAAATAATGATGAATACCTTGGGCGTCGAACAAAGGTTTCAATTTATATTCTTTGATTCCATATGCCAGTGTACGAAGGATAAGAGAAGTAACTCTTCCACACGCTGCGTCAACAATGTTTTGTATTATTACGTTATTAGCATGTAGGAGAGAATAAACCGAGTTATCCAAAGCTGGTAAGGCTTAGTTCACTACCAAAAACCTCATATGTGCTATATACACTGGTGACTGGAGTAGTTATAGAAGTCCTTAATTGTTTACTATAAGCTGCTAGATCATCTACATGCTGATCAAGTCTAGCAATTTGCTTGCAATTCAAGTGAATAGCTTTATTGTTAAAAAAAAAGCTATGGATGCAAGTTGATTATAACTTTCCCTTAAATCTTCTACATCGTCGTTCATAGCGATTCCAAATAACATGTCAAAAAGTTTACCCATACCATCTTTGAGTCCCTGTTTCGTGCGATTAGTGACATCAAGGTCTGCATAGTTGTTCAAAGCCAAGTCAATGGAATTATTTAAGTATTGACACCTAGCACGCAGGAGAGGAAGATCATTTGCAGAAGGGAAATTCCTCGATAGGTTTATCTTTTGCTGCGTTAAAGCTTTGTTGAGTTGTTATGTGACCTTTTTCAACCTGCTCGGTATCTTGGTAAGAGATAAGTGAGACTAGTGAGACTCGGCCTAGATAGGCAGTAAGGGCTGTTGGTTTGAGGTGGGAAGAAGGGCTTGTAGCCAGAACAGAACTCAAGGTGAAGAGATAGCTAAGGACAAACATGTCTGGAACAAATAAGAAATACTATGAATACATACTAGATCGAAGTAGTAAGATTATGCATTAAAATAGCAAAGGTTATAAATGTGAGATGGGTTAGTTGGAAGCATGGTTTTATCAAGACGAATAGCAGTGCATTTTCTGGCAGTTTACTAAAGTTAGATTAGGTTTTGTGCTGGTCCCTTTAAGTTTATAATTTTGCACCACATCACACGTATTTAACCATGGATCCACAATCTCAAACTTATTACCTTTCAACTTATGTATTATTAGACGTGGTCCCACAAATTTAGGAGACAATTTAGAATTTCTCTCTGGTACTCGAATCATGACTGAGTCACCTTTTAATGTAATAAGAGAGGAACATCTATGTTGATGGGTGCACATGGCAGCTTTGGAATCCAGTAGTCTGTTTCTTACGTTTCTATGTATATTTGAGAAAACATGTAATTGGCTTTTAGCATAATCATCAACATTATACACTGGATTTTGAAGACTACTTATTAAGTCATATGGAAGTCTTTTCTCCATCCCAAATACTGTATAATAGGGATTTGTCCAGTTGACCTGCTAGTGCTACCATTGATGCTCGCAATTACATGGGATAAACAAACAATTGTCTTGCAAACCACTTACAACCGGGCGCATAATTTATAATAGTTTCCTGTTCGCGCGTTTTACAAGGCTGTACATTTGGGAGAGGGGAGTGGTGGCTTATCCATAGGAGAGATATGGTAAGAAAGTTATCGTCGGCTATGGCTAGCTGATATAAATTTCCGTTCATTATGGGATGACATATGGGTTTAGGAGATGGGAGGATATGAAGGGTTGATTGAGAATCACAGATGGTTATTCCATTCATTCTTATCTGAGTGAGGAGAATAACTGCAACCAAGAGGCCATGAAGTTTACAGCAGGGTGATCTTAATAAGTTTGGTAATATTGAGATGGAGAGCGGAGCGGCAGTAATCAATGTAGACTTTTCTGCGAAGGTCTCAAGACCAAATTGCTTCTGTAAAAGAGGGAGGTCTGACTTGGCAGTCGGAGAAAAAGAAACCACAAGATGAGGAACCCACCAAGGTGGTAAACCAGCAACAGTTTCTTCCACAGAGACATCAACAGCTAGTTTGTGAAGGTTATCGCATACTGTAAAGATACAGTTGCGGCCAACCAATCGTAGTGTAGGTCTAAATATGTTTAGGTCAGTTTACAGTTTATTTACAGAAAAGGGGGGAAGTACATAGGAGGTGGGGGTGGGGGGTGAGCGTGCACCAAGGTGCACAAGGGAGAAAAAGAGAAGAAATACAGAAGTATAGTAGGAGAGTGAAAGGTGCCGGGCTTGCTGTTGTAATAGTGGTGAAATTAGAGTCACAGTCAGTACATGAGTGTGGGTGAAAACCGGGCAGCCCGGGAGAAAACCACCCGTACTGTTGTGAGAGGGGGTACAGAGTTAATTCTTACATATAATATACATATACATACATTTGAGGAAAACATACATAAGCCTTTATATATACATAATTTCTTACATCAACTTCACATTTGAAAACTCAACTTGCAATACAATTAATGTCACATCCAGTACTTGAGTGTGAGTGGAAACCGGGCAAGCCCGGAGGAAAACCACCCGTACTGTTGTGAAAGGGGTGAGTACATAGTGGACTCTTTCATACAATATACATTTGAACAAATATACAAGTGCATTTATACATACATTCATATAACAACTTTACATTAATTCCGCACTCGGTGGCCGTCGGTGTGGTGCAGTGCCTTCCATCCCTCCGGGACTGGCCGGTTGAGATGGGGGCTGCCTCCTACATCAGTCCTGGTCCACGTCGTCGTGCTGGTGTTGCGGTATAGCATCAATTCCACACTCGGTGGCCGTCGGTGTGGTTCAGTGCCTTCCATCCCTCCGGGACTGGCCGGGTTGAGATGGGGGCTGCCTCCTACATCAGTCCTGGTCCACGTCGTCGTGCTGGAATCGCGGTCCAGCTCGGTGGCCGTCGGTGTGGTGCAGTGCCTTCCATCCCTCCGGGACTGGCCGGGTTGAGATGGGGGCTGCCTCCTACATCAGTCCTGGTCCACGTCGTCGTGCTGGTGTCGTGGTCAAGCCTGGCAGCACGCGGTCGCAGCGGTGACGGTTCACTCTTTCGGTGGGATGCAGTGCCGGCTAGCCTCCCGAGACGGGTCGGGTTGGGCTAGGGGTTGCCTTCGCCATCAGGCCCAGAGTCTGCCGCGCCTGGCTTCCTTGGCTGCTGGCTGTCTGCCTGTCGCTGGCGCGTCAGTTAATCACATCTGTTTGTCGTCCTGGTGCTGGCTGGGTTCTGGTGTTGGCTGGGTCTTGGAGCTGGCTGTGTTTGCAGTCATGATACAATCTGAGGGATACGACAGAGGGGTCGGGAGATGTGCGGTGGAGGGGACATTAATTTTGCATTGGATGACGTTTAAAAGAAATTATAGGAATAAAGCAGGAAGAGTAAAGAGACTTATCTAACCGTAAAATAGATGATTTTCGACTATGTTTGTTCTGCAAGTGGGGACAAATTCAGTTCAGCCTACATATTAACAATCTTGGTAGAACTTGGGCATCCAAGGCTGAATCTCATGGCTTTGTTTTGAGTTTTTTCAACAGGTACTAATGTTTTTTTGAATAACTGGTAGCAGAGGAGAGGAAGTAAATAACTGTTGACGAAGTAATAGTACGTAAATGGTTTTGTCCAGAATGATGGAAGCTCCACTGTCATTGTTGGCGAGCCAGTTGACAGAGATAAGGCGCTGCTGTAGTAGATCAAGAATGTTTTTAATGATGGAGCGTGTAAAGAAGTAGTTTCTATATTCAGTACTGTATAAACATATGCAGAACTCTAATGGCATTATACTATTTTGATTATTTTCTTACATGAACACAGGAGAATAGACACGGATTATTACCAAATGCTCGTTTTATAGTAGTGTAGTACCAATAATGTCAAAGTTAATAACTGGTTGCACGCCTCAGCACTGCCAGTCATTGACCGTATGCCTTGGTACTCTACCAAAGTTACTGGTTGCCGTGCCAAATTCTCTGTCAGTCACTGGCTGCATGAATCAGCACTCTACCACAACAGTCAATGGTGGCACGCCTCGGCACTCTGCCACAAAAGTCAATGGTGGCACGCCTCAGTACTCTGCCACAACAATCAATGGTGGCACGCCTCAGCACTCTGCCACAACAGTCAATGGTGGCATGCCTCAGCACTCTGCCACAACAGTCAGTGGTGGCACGCCTCAGCACTCTGCCACAACAGTCAGTGGTGGCACGCCTCAGCACTCTGCCACAACAGTCAATGGTGGCATGCCTCAGCACTCTGCCACAACAGTCAGTGGTGGCACGCCTCAGCACTCTGCCACAACAGTCAGTGGTGGCAGGCCTCAGCTCTCTACCACAAGTCACTGGTGGCACGCCTCGGCACTCTTGTTGTGACCATTTTATGTGTGGAAGGTGGAAGATATATGTGGATACGTGGAATGTGGAAATAAGGGTTCAGAGATGAAAGTTCAGAGGTAAAAATAGCAAGGTTAGGAGTGCAGGTGCGCAGTCACCAGTTCTTCGTTAATCAGCTAATCACCAGTTCTTCGCGCGCTCAGCTGTGTTGACCAGACCAGGTGTTCCAGACGGGCAAAATGGTTAAATTAAGGGATTTAAGCGAGATTAAGTAGCTTGTCGAATACCATTAGTTGGGTGGGGCAATAAAAACTTGCGGCTTCTATGGTTAAGTCTAGAAATTCTGAGAAACAGCAAACAACAGATGTACAAAAGCTTCCCAGAGAGAATGTATACTTTTAAGGGAAAACAATCTTTATGTCAGAGTGGAAAATTTTAAGGGAAAATAGCTTTTACTGTAAGAAGGGATCTACTATTATACAGGACGATGGAGCCTCAGTACTTCACTTCACTCAGGTCTTTCAGCTAAGTAGAACCACAATCTATCAGCTCAAATAGAGGCTCTTAACCGACTGGTGAATGGAATTTTTTTTTTAAATAATGCACTCTTCGAAAGTAGTTTGTTAGGATGTTAGTTCAAGAATATTTTATGAAGGATTTGTGATGTATGGTATTTTTTTGTTGCTCCACGATTATGAATGTTGTTATAGCTCCTAGAGAAATTAATTAATGTGCGCAAATGGACGAGTCTAAAGATAAAAGAGCATCCATCAGTGGTTGATCGTACCTTTCGAAAACCGTACGTTTACCATTTTCCCCAGCACCTTGAAGATGCATGAAATCAAAGAAATAGGACAGTAGTTAGTGACTTATAGAGGATCCATTCCAGGCTTCAGGATGGAAAGGACTACGACTACATTCCAAGAAGAAGGTAAATCATCGGTACGCCAAATAAAATAGTAAAGACCCAATAAAAAAATATAAGCAATATCAGACATGTGTCGCAAAAAAGCATAAGGGATGTCATCGGGACACGAAGACGAATCACAGCACTGGGATAAAGCCGCCATTAGTTCGCCGGGAGAGAATGGGACATTATAGAACTTCCCACCAGGGGAGGCAAAATCCAAGTCCACAGCCTCCAAACCATGGCGATACCGAGCCCCTGGTGCAGTAGGATCCCTCCGAGAGACACTAGAGAAGTGGCCGGCAAACAGGTCAGCAACAGTATTAGGATCTGCCACTTTCTCTTCAGCTTGGGACGGGACCGGAGGAGGAGGCGGAGAAAACTTTCCGGGGATCTTAGGGACTTTTGTTAAAGGCTGTCGTGAGAGGAGTTTGAAAGGTGATGGAAGATAGATCAACCCTCCACGAGCGTTGTTGAATCTCTTGAAATGCGTCGCGCTCGAGCACAGGCTCGCCGAAAAGCTTCCAAGCACAGATGGTTTCCACGGTGGCGGCAAAGTCTCGAAAAAGCAGACCGTTTTTCTCTCACAGCGGCAGTGCAATCTGCGTTCCACCAGGGAACGGGACGCTTGGTAAACCAGCCAGATGTCTTGGGGAAGGACCGAAGGGCCACAGAGTGCAAAACATTTGTGAAATTGGCAGCGGCATCGTTTAAAGTACCATAATCAGCCAACAGACGAACAGAGGAGGTAAGGTCCGTAAAACGCTGCCAATCCGATCGATCTAAGCGCCATAGAAGAGGACGCGACCGCGATTCAGAATCCACAGATTCTAATAAAATGGGAAAGTGGTCACTACCGTACAAATCTGGTAGGAACCGCCAGGTAAAATCAAGAATAGAATTAGAAGTACAAACGGAAAGATCAATAGAAGCAAAAGTCCCCGTCTGACTATGAAAGCTACATTTGCCCTGCAAGCTGTAATAAGTCACCCTGTGTTGAAATGGGTATCGGAGCGGGGGTGTCGGAGAGAGGGGCTCAGCTGCTTGCGACGGTGAGTTAGCATTGCAGGTAGCGCAGGCATTTCTGTGGTGCTGCAGGTCGCCCTCCATCCCAGGCCAATATACAGCCTACCTTTCCCTTTCTACCATCCCATCGAGAGCTTGATGGCCCGCGTGGAGGTTCGCTGCTATCAGTCGTCTGAGGACAACAGAAAAGCCCCAGTGGGCATCCGCTATAGTCTTATAGGTGTGGCGGGGAACGCAGGAGAGGGCAATGCAGGAGAGAGGCGAGCTTTACGAGGACACCAGGTGACGGCTAAAGCCTTGCACTCCACTGGTGCGTAGCCTGCTTCCACGGGTGTGAAGTGACGGCTGACACACAGTCCGAGGGGGGTCTCTGTCATCGGTTAGGGGCAGTACTGCTGTAGGACAACGAATCCAATGCCCACCTTACTCCAATCCGTCACCACAACGGTAGGTCTGTCCTTGTCATAGAAGGTAAGGCCCTCCTTAGCCAGCTTGTAGATAACGTCCTTGGCTTCCTGAAACTTCTACAGGTTAGCATTCCAGTATACGTTCTTGCCCTGTGGTTTCTGCAGTAGCTCGCGAAACGGCTCCATGGCTGGCGCCGTGGCGAGGAAGGGTATTACTCACTGCCTCATGTAAAATAGGTGAGTGATAACGTGTGTTGCCTTTATTGAGACAGACCATCAACTGGATCTGGTAACAGACTGACAGCCTGGGTGTCGCTAGCTGCCCAGGCAGCGCCCAACATATCTTACAATGTATGTTTAGTTTCTTTCTGTTGATTGTTACAGGTGTTCATGCGCAGAGATGTGAACAGCCTCACCAACCAATACAACTGTTATCGCTGTAGAAAAAGATTACTCAGCACATGTGAGGGATGTTTCTTTTTTCTCTTATTTTTGGATTCTACATTTTTATTTCAATTTTTGTCTAATAAATTTCTTTTGATTTCGTTTCTTTGTTCACATAACATAACGATAACCTAAATGGATACCGAACTATGAGAAACAGGTTGTAGTGTGAGGGAGAACGGAGGGAGAGACTGAGTTCCCGATGCTTCTCTATTGTCCAGAGTCTGCCAGCAGACTGCCCCTCGCTGAGCTACATGAATCGTTTTCATGTCATATGAAGCCTTGACTGTCTTACCAAATCACTAAACCGTAACTGCCCTTCTTTCATTTCATACATTAATAACCCAATCAACTCAATACATTACACTCCTCTACCCAAATTGAACATACGTTTCTCAATGTAACATGTAATACATCATGAATACGTAAGGCGGTCTGGACGCCACCTACGTCTGCCACTTGATGTAGGCGGTAGTTCTCGTGCTGCTCGCGGCGACGAACTGCCGGACTGGTAGTTGGTTGCGGCTGGTTGTCCCGCCCCCAGAGGCACCGCCGTTTCCGCTTGCGAATCCTCGGTTGAAGCTTCAGCCGCATTAGGGAGGACGAATTCAGGAAGTTCATCGTCCTTCTCCTGGTTGTTTGAAGCAGCGCGAGCAAGATGGGTAGCGTTTCTGACCGTCCCGTCATCCAGTCGATATGATGCTGGTCCTTCACGAGACTTGATGCGGTGTGGTGAGCTGAATCGGCGAGACGTTTTGGGTACGTGCCCTGGTTTGCGTACATGGACGAGGTCTCCTGCGCCTAAGTCTGGTACTCTAGCAGCGTACCTTCGGTCGTAATGCTTGTTTCTTTGCTGCTGTTTGCGTACATGCTGGGTAACGTCCGTGCCCACCTCACACGTCGCGATGATAGGCAGTCGCAGGCGCATCTTTCTACCATGCAGCAGGTCCGATGGCGAGCGGCCTGTAGAGCAGTGTGGTGTCGCTCTGTAAGAAGCAAGACGATTACTAATGTGTGCCTGCATAGAAATACCTGCACGAATTTCTTGTAGCCAAGACTTCAGCGTGCGGTTTAGTCTCTCCACTGCTGCGTTACCACGCGGCCAGTACGATGTTGAGCGGCAGTGCTTGATTGCACAGCACTTCAGGTAATCTTGGAACTCCTCGCTGACGAACTATCGTCCATTATCAGTAACCAACTCTTCTGGATAACCTTCTCGGGCCCAAATCTTTTCCAGGAACTGGACAACGTCTGACGATTCCACTAACGACGCCAATCCCATTTCAGGCCATTTAGAAGAGTAGTCAACCAGCACTAGAATGTAACGTTGCGAGGGAGGAGCGGTGTTAATTGGGCCAACTATATCGAGTCCTACTTTTGTCCAGGGGTTGGCTGAAATATCAACTGGATGCATGGGTGCTGGTCTTGTTTTGATGTGCAGAACATTATCACTTGTTTGACAATACGTACAATCCCTTACCATGCGCGTGATATCCTCATCCATCCCAGGCCACCATGCGAGCCCGCGAAGCAACTGTTTTGTACGCACGATACCGTCATGCGCAGCATAGGCGAGCTCCAGGTATCGGGTACGAAGCGATGCAGGGATGATCAGCTGGACTCCTGCGCGTACCACCAGGTCATCGGACACGGAGAGCTCATGCTGTAAAGAGTAGAATGGTTTAAGGGTTTTGCTAGACTTCTTACTCCTTTGTGGAAACCCGTGGCGTAAGGCGTGTCGTAGTGCAACCAATTTAGGGTCGTCCCGGGAGGCAGCGCGCACATCATCTACCGTCAGGTGATCAGCTTCCCCCAGCTGTGCGATGACGAGATCGTCCTCTACCTGTTCGTCTGGGGCGCTTCCGGAAGGATTAGGAAGACGTAAGAGAGCGTCCGCACCAAGAAGCTTGTGCCCAGGAACATACTCAATAGTGTAGGAGTATGGCACGAGTCTTGCCTGCCAACGAGCAGCCCGAGAGTCGGCGCGCCCACTGAACTTGGTAGAGAGAATAGAACGTAAAGCTGAGTGATCTGTTCTCAGAGTGAAGTGATTCCCCCATATGAATAACTTCTACTTCTCCACCGCATTGACAGCTGCCAAACATTCTTGTTCAATTACCGATTAGTTCTGTTCACTTTGAGAGAATCGGCGGCTCCAAAAGGCAACCACAGACCGTGGCTGGCAGTTTTCCGATGACACACAATGGGTTGTGTCCTACGCCATACAGCTTCTTATTTGTGGGGTAGACAACAGAACCTTTGAACTGTGCTCTGGCATATGGCAAACTTAACACTGAAACACTTGCACCCGTGTCAACTTGAAGGTCCAGCACTGACGACTGGCCTTTGCCAACA